>DF360072.1:30392-66604 GCA_000787875.1 Solanum virginianum | reverse complement strand
AGGACTAATTTCTTTAAAACAAATATCAAGAAGGAACATATGAATTAATTATGCTCAAATTTCAAAGGAAGGGGAAACCTTTCAAACCTATATCACTAGTTACTTGAAACTAAATCATGCCATAGAAACAAAGTGCTTTACATACCTTAATTCCTTTGTCAAACTAACCCCAACGTCAAGCCAATCCAATTTACCCTTCCGGACGTCCAATGTCTACAAAAATCACAATAACGCTCACGATTAGTTAAGATCCCTTTTCGGCCTTAAACCCCAAATTTGGCCCTAATTCTTATAAAAATTTCGCCAGCACTTCCCTATAAACTAGACCACCCCAAGAATCCATCTTGGCTCCAATTCATCATCAACAACAACAACAACAACCCAACAACCAAAAATAAACCTTTCCAATGCCATACCCACACTAAATTCACCATTGAACTTTATTTTTATCACCAATGCAAAACAGGGTAGCATACACTTTATATACATATTTACCATAATCAAGCACTTTTATATACTCCAAGAACCATAATACATCACTCAAACGTCCAACATAAACTCCCAACGTTAAAATATAATATTACATCTCCTATAGGGACCCCCAATTCGAACCATCCCTGATGTATGCATACAAATAATTTCCAGTATTTCTTTCACCCCACAAAGATCATTTTTTATGCCAAACAAACACAAACACATGGTTTCAAATAACCCCATATACACTTAATCCCCAATTTTTGAACCTAACTTCCCAAGCTTACCCCACTAAGTTCACTTTTTTATGCCAAACTAATTCAAGGTTTTGTTTGTAATTTAATTTACTCCCATCTGCATATAAGCCCCAATTTTTGAACCTAACTTCCCAAGCTTACAATTCACTTTAATAAGCAAACTTTCAAGGTTTTCTTTTAATTTAATACACTCCAACCTACATACAAGCTTTCAATTTAGCTAAAACAAGATCAAATCAACATACCTTACAAACTCCTTTAAGGAATTCAAATCGTCAATTTTGCAATGCGAAGTGTTTTTTTTACCAACCAATGCTTTCATGCTACTTAGGGGGTCCAATATATTAGGCTTGTAGTGTCAAAATAATTGAAAGATTGAAAAACGCGAATTGTTATGGTTGCACTGTAGCAACCCGATACCCCTACTGGGAGTATATTTTTTTTTTGTGCTTAAGGTCTTCTAAGTGTGAAGCTTGTAAGATGAGAGGAAATATTTACATACACATGTATACGTTACATACACATGTATACGTATAGAAAGGGTTTGGTCCCCTAATTTATACTTGGACCAATAGCAACCTAACATATTTTAAGTGGGCCAACCTTATCATAGTTCTAGACCTTCTTTTTTTTTTCAAAGAATTAAAATAAGTCTTAAATGTACACATGTGTAGATATATATATATATATATATTTATTTATATATATATACCTCTTGGTCATATTCTACTTTGACCCCAAACTTTCCAATAACGTCTCCTTGGTCCCAACTTTCCCAATAATAACACTTAGATCTCCAAATTTCTGTAACTGCTCCAATGCTCAAAAATACGGGTTCTAACATGATCATTGCGACCCCCCCTTTGGGGAAGTAAGTAGGTTAACCACTTAAATTGTGTTAAGTGAATTCTCTTACGTCTACATATTCCCTTGGGTTTGACTTTACCTTGGTTAGGTTCTATTTATTGACAATGACTATTTTATCCTTAAAAAGGAGGTGTAACTTCGGCAATATCAAAATTTTAGCATCGTTACCAGGGAATATGACTAGACTTGATTAATTTACAATTATTTGGGTATTAATCCTCATTTCCCCACATTTTACATTTTTTGTTGTTTTTGTTTCTTTTCAGGGTGTACATATAGTATATGTTAAACACACAAAGTCGAGGCAATCACTCCACTCCATTTAACCCAGAGATCCAAAAAGTGTTGAGGAGAACAACCCAAGATAATGACAACAACACGGCTAATGCAGCTCTAAAGAGGAATGATAATGAGAATGCTGACCATGAGAACCCCCTCCTCTTAAGGACATTGCTCCACAGCTACAGGATTTTAATATCAGTGCTTATCAGAGGAATTAGTATAGGTTAAATCCTATGGCTATGGAGATGACTGGAGCTATTATGCTTCCACCACTATTGGCTAATATAAAGTTCATAGTCTCAAGTGGGTTGCTTCATATATTGTAGAATCATGGGCTATATATGGGCTTACTACTAGAGGATCCCCATAGCCATCTACATAATATTGTATTTATCTGCAAGAGTGTGATGGGAACATAGAATCTATCTATAGATGCTATAGGACTTTGTGTCTTGCAATTGTCTCTTATAGGTAATGCAGCACTATGGTTATTTGATCTTTTGTAGAGTTCAATCACCAACTAAACTGAATTATAGAAGGCCATTTGGGAGAGGTACTTTCTGAGGTCGAAGAAGCTCATGTTGAAACACCATATCAACAACTTTGAGAAACTTCCTGGTAATTCGATCAATATTACATGGGAGCAGTTTATCGATTATATAAAGAGTATCCCGGGCCATGAAATCATTAACAATGCCCTGGTGGAGATGTTTTACTGAGACCTGGATGCAAATAGTGAAGCATATGCTGACACCATATTGGGAGGTTTATTTGTAGAGCAATCATTGGTCGAAATTACTCAGCAGCTGAATATAGTGGCAAAATTGAATTGTGTTTAGCTGCCCATCAATATACCTCCAACCAAATGCTTGAGCCCTGTTGGCATAAGCCTGGAGCAAGCAAAGATAAATTAAGGGATCATGCAGATGCTTACCAAAGTAATATCATTGAGATGCTAATGAAGTAGACGCAATAGCTAGGTAGGTCTAAAAGTATCCAGGCAAGAGGTATAGAAGGGGACTACAAGGATAGTTGCATGAGAAGTCGTTACATGGCCTCTCATAGTCATGGTATCGGTACCAGTAATTCCAGGGTTAAGGAGATGCTCAGCGAACTATTGTGAATGACCAACACACAGGATAAGACCTAAAAGGGATTAAGTCCAACATTGCCAACATAAACAAAAAAATTGAAACCAATTCTATCTGGATCAAATGGCTCGACCTTAAGTTTGGATAAGTATTGACTCAACTTTGCCTATTCCAGAAGGGCATAGTACCCAACATCACTATGCAAGACCTAAAGAATAATGACTGATGCAAGATGGATATGACTAATGGGGAAGGAAATACCCCCGAGCCGTCTATAATAGTTTCTAGGGATACACGAGAGCTTGAGGAAGTCTGAGTACTCAAGCTATCTATATCGTGCCATGATAATAACTTTGGCACTGCTTGGGAGGGCAACCCAGGGTGAAAACCGGTGCTTAGGCACTCACATTTGATTTTTAACCCTTATTACTTTGTTTTGCTTTAATTTTGTGCATTGAGGGCAATGCACCTCTTTTTCGATGGGGTGTGGGTAGTTATGGGCTATAGTGAAGTCTGAGTAGCTTGGGTCCATAACAACCCAAATATTTTATCCTAGGGTTTTGTTGCTTGTGTTCTTTTTCTCCATAGTATTTATTTTCTATTGAACCGACATGTTTAGGATGTTTAGGTAGTATTTGTAATATATAGTACTAATACTTGTGTATTACAACATGTTTTGTGTTTTGTTTAAAAAAATGATACCCACCAAAATTTTGATTAGTTAGTTTAGATAGTAATCATGTATGTTTAGGTGTGTTGAAAATGTTTGTTCTGATAAGTGAGGATAAATTACAATAAAAAGCATGATATGAGAGCCTTTCATTGATAATGTAGTCAGTGTCATGTGAGTGTGAGCTTAAATTGCTAAATTCATGTGTTATGTGCTAATTCTGAACTTGCCTTGTTACTCTAAGTGAGACTATAGATTAATTGGGTTAGGAAAGGATCTTAGGCCATTGCTCTTAAATGTCCATTTAGCTTAAATAATCAACCCAAAATCATAGTATATCCCTTATTCCTAATGTTCTGAGCCTAACATGTACCTATTCTTTGCAAACACCTAATTTACATAGCCTTGTGAGTTGTAAAATCCTGAAATTGGCCCTGGTGCTTCATTGAACATTTTGTACTTTGATTAGGCAAAAGTCTAAGTTGAGGATGGCTACCAAAAGTGGCCCTGGTTTTGAGGACGGATAATTTGCACCTCAAGTTGAGGGTGGCTAGTGTAAGGGTGAAACACAAAATTAAGGGGGAAAGTTTGTAATACAGTGAAAAAGAGAAACAATCTTGTACTGGTTGCAAGAAAAATAAGTGATGCCTTAGCTGTGAGTTAAAAACATAATTTAAGAGTAAAATCAAGGTAAAAAGCTGAAAAATTAAAAGAAAGCACCCAGAAAACCTTAAAATAGGAGAAAGGAAGAATGAGATGGAAAATAACAGAGTTTGTAAGGCAAAAGTGTAGGAAAATGCAGTGTCAAGGAGGTCCTCTAGTAAAATGTTCCCAAAATACTATACTAAAGCCCCTGAGCCTATGCTACAAGCCTATAAGTCCTTAAGTAATCCTAGTCCAAGTAGTTGATAGTCTTAATCATTAGTATAGGGGCAAGCCTATGGTACTAGGCATGATGCATGAATATCTTTTGTGAGAATGTGTGATCTTGCATAGTCACAAGGTTATACATGAAAATATCATTGAAAGTGAGATATGGGACTTATTTTTGTGTGGGCACCTGTATTGCATTATTAGCATTAGACTTATTCAGAGATTCTAGATTGTTAATAGTACTTCACTTGTCATAGTTATGTAGTCACATGCACTAGTCTGTATTGCTTTGCTAGATAGCTATTTGATTCTTTTTCAAAAAGGTGGTGTGGGTATCTGAGTTTATAATTGATGTGATATATGCCATTGGTTTGTGGTCTGTGTGTTACTATATTACTTATATAGATTGAGTTCATCACTTGAGGAAAAGTAACAATTTTAAGTTGAGGGTGTTGATGTGTTGTCAACATGCAGCACTTTTGATGTTTTAAACTTGGAATTTGTGTGTCCTCAATATGATTTTAGTTGATTTTATGTGTTTTTGTGTTATATTTTCAAAATTCCAAGGTTGGCCTTGATTTTAAGAAGAAAGTAAAGAAGTTGCTGAATTTGATGCAATACGAAACCTTTTACGGGCCATAGTTCATTTCATGGGCCATGAATTGATTTTCGGGGACAATTCCAGTGAGGGCTTCATTTTCTAAAGTTTATTCTATGAACATGCAGATGGGTTATGGATTAATTACGAGTCATAGATCATGGTTCATACCCTGAGGATCAGAGATTAAGGACTTTCTAAAGATCCATCACACAAAACACCCCTATAGGTCATAAACTATTTTACGGGTCATAGAGGGGTATCATAGATCTAAAGTCCAATTTTCTAGTACAACTTTACGAGACTGCGGTTACGGGTTATGGAATGCAATACGGCCCATTAACTTGTTCCTAATGAATGCCGACCCAGCTATCCTATTGTGTTTAGGACTTGTATTTTAAATAATATAAATAAGTTTTAAAGTTATTTTTCATTATATTAATGTGCGGCACACAGAAAATTCAATAATTAGAGAGATAAAACAGTGTGATAATATTAGAGAGTTTTGAGAAAGGCTTGTACCTTGATTTGATATTTAAAATTGTGATTCTCTTTAAAATTGGATTTGTTTTTTCTTAATTCAGTTGTGTAAGTGCACTATTATGCTATTCCAATTCATAAGTCTTGCATTTACACAAATCATGAGTAGCTCATGGATTTACTTGTGCTTAATTCAATTGTGTAAGTACTCTATTATGTTATTCCAATTCATAAGTCTTGCATTTACACAAATCATGAGTAGCTAAATCCACAAGTAGGGTTGTGAGAACCATGAAGAACTAACAAGGTAAAATTGGGTAATTCATAATTCTTGGAAAGTGTGCATGTGTGTACGAATCAATTCTCTTTGTTTTGCATGTTTTTTAGTGGTGGCCAACATTAAAGCTCCCATTAGTAATACTGACTGGTCCAAGATAGTAATGAACAGGAAAATGAGATTAATTAACAGAATTCAATTGATATGTTCTTGTCTAATCAATCGAACTAGGCAAAAGGGAGGTTGTAATGGGACTAATAGGTAAGGGTTAGTAATGCACTCTACAGATATTAGACAAGTTATGTAGTGAAATTTGCCTCTCGCCTTGGCCAAAGGCTCTGGTGAACATAACTTATCGTCCTATATGTTGCGCACTAGAAAAGAATTAGGTTATCTGGTGATACTAAGTTATGGAATCATGGGGAATGCAATCACCCTAGTTTCTCTCCATGTTTTATTTAACTTTTGTGTTAGTTAGGTTTACCTTTTCAATTAATTATTGCAAACCCCCCTTCTTTTGGGAAGTAAGTTGGATAATCACTCAAATTGCATTAAGTGAATTCTCTAAGTCAAGATATTATGGCTGACTTGATATTTTTGGATATGGTTGACTTTGATGTGATATTAGGCATGGATTGGTTGTCACCTTAGCAAGCTATTCTTGACTGTCATGCAAAGACTGTAACCTTATCTTGCCCCAACTAGCCTCAATTGGTGTGGATTGGAGCACTTAGCTCCTATCCTAAGGGTGTTATTTCTTATATGCATGACTTTTGATTGATGGAAAAGGGATGCATGGCATATTTAGCTCATGTTCAGGCCTATTCTCCTTATCGGATGTCTCTAAAAAAGTTGAAAGAGTTGAAGGAGCAATTGGATAATTTGTAAAAGAAAGGATTTATTCATCCAAGTGTATCTCCTTGGGGTGCTCCTATATTGTTTGTGAAGAACAAGGATGACACTATGCATAGGTGTATTGACTATCACCAGTTGAATAAACTAACTATCAAGAATAAATATCTTTTGCCTTGCATTGATGATTTTTGATTAGTTGCAGGGTGCCTCGGTATTCTCTAAGATTGATTTTAGGTCTGGCTAGCATTAGATGAGTGTTCGAGTATCTGATATCCCAAAGATGACCTTCAAGACTCATTATAGGCATTATGAGTTCGTGGTTATGTCATTCCAGTTGACGAATGCCCAAATTGCTTTTATAGAGTTGATGAACCAAGTGTTCAAGCCCTATTTGATAATCTCTGTGATTGGCTTCATATATGATATCTTGGTTTATTCCAAGAGTGAAGTCAATCATGTTAAGCACTTAAGGACCATACTTCATAGATTGAGGGAAGAGAAGTTGTATGCAAAGTTCTCAAAGTATGAGTTTTGGCTTAAGTTTGTAGCTTTTCTCGGGTATGTGGTGACTAAGGATGGTATTAGGGTAGATCCAACCAAGGTAGAAGCTATTTGTGAGTTATCTAGGTCTGTTTCTATGACTGAGATTTAGAGTTTCATTGGGTTGGTGGGTATCATCGATGGTTTCTTTAGAGATTTTCTTCTATAGTAGCTTCATTGACTAGGCTGACTCAGAAGGATATGGCATTTCAATAATCATAGGAGTGTCAGGCGTGCTATCAAAATCTCAAGGATTTATTAACTTTAGCACGTATTCTTACTTTAACCGAGAAGGGAGTGCCATTGTAGTGTATTATGATACATCTAGTATGGGTTTGGTTAGTGTATTGATGCAAAGGAGAAAGGTAATAGCATATGCCTTTACACAGCTGAAGGTGCATGAGAGAAACTATGCTACCCATTATATAGAGTTGGTTTGCGGTTGTGTTTGTATCAAAGTTGTGGTGACATTATCTTTATGGGGTGCATTTTGAGATCTTTATCGAGTACTGAAGTCTCAAATACATCGTTTCTTAGCCTAATTTGAATATGAGATAGCATAAGTGGTTAGAGTTGCATAAGGATTATGATATCTCTATTCTATATCACCCCAGAAAGGCTAATATAGTGGTAGATGCCTTGAGTCGGATGGCTAGTATATTGGGGAGTATAGTATTCTTTAAGGTTGAGAAGAGACCCCTAGCCCTAGAGGTTCAGTTGCTTGCTAGGCAAATAGTTTGATTAGATATTTCCCCTCCACAAAGTATTTTAGCCTTTATTGAGGATAGATCTTCTTTACTTGATTAGATTTGTGCTCATCAATTTGAGGATCCCAGTTATGCTTGATTCATAACAAAGTGTTGAGGGGTGAAGCTAAGGTGGCTATTTTTGATTTTGAGGGCATATTGATAATTAATGATAGAGTTTGTGCACCTGAAGTGGGAGATTAGGTGAGATTCATATTAGAGGAGACCCATTATGCTAGATATTCCATTCAGCCAACTATGGAAAAGATGTACCATGATCTAAAATAACATTATTGGTAGCTTAGGATGAGACAGGATATAGCTGAGTTCGTGAACAAGTGTTTGAATTCTGAACAAGTCAAGTATGAGCACCAAATCTCTGGTGGATTGATGCAGAGGATACCCATGCCCAAGTGTTAATGGGAGCAGGTGACTATTGATTTTGTTATAGGTTTGCCGATGATAATGGGCAAGTTTGACACAATTTGGGTAGTTGTTGATCATTTGACCAAGTTGAATCACTTTATACCGATAAAAACTTGCTAGCAGTTAGCTAGATTGTATGTCTAGGACATTATTAGATTGCATGGGGTACAAGTTCATTTCTCTTTATTGGAAGGCTCTACATTATAAATTAGGTACCTAATTGGATTTATGTTCACCATTTAATCCTCAAACTTTTAGTTAGTCCGAGCATACCATTTAGGTGTTGGAGCAAATGTTTAGGACTAGTATAATTGATTTTGAATCCCAATAGGACCAGCATTTACCACTGGCAGAGTTTGTATAACAATAGCTATCACTCCACTATTCAGATGGCACCATTTGAGGCCTTGTATGGCTAGAGCTATAGATCGTCAATCGGATGATTTTATTCAGGTTCAACTAAGGTGTTGGGTGTTGATTTGCTTCAGGATGTCATAGACCGGGTCCTTATGCCAACAAGAGGGTTAAGACTCTTGAATTCTATGTCAATGATAGTGTATGGTTGAAAGTTTCACCCATGAAGGGTGTCACGAGATTCAGGAACAAGGGCATGCTCTAACCCAGATTTAATGGCCCCATTAAGATTTTGAGAAGAGTTGGTGAGGCGGCCTATGAGTTGGCCTTACGACCGAGATTATCAGCGATTCATCCTATTTTTCATGTTTCCATACCCCGCCAGTACATTCCAAATGTGTCTCATGTTATTTCTTGTGATTCGGTTGAGTTGTGTTTAGACTTATCTTGTGAGGAAGAGTCGATAGCTATATTGGACATGCAAGTTCGGAGATTAAGATCCAAAGATATACCATTTGCCAAAATTCGGTGGTGATACTATTTGATTGATGAGTTTACTTGGGTTTTGGAGTGAGATATGTAGGCCAAATATCCTCGCCTTCCTTAGGCTTCAGGTAACTCCTTTCCCTTTATGTTTGAGGATGACCATTATTTTTAGTGGTGAATGATGTAATGACCTGGTTAATCATTTTTGAGCTTAACTATGAAAATCATTGTTTACCCTTTCGTGTGTTGCTTTGAGTCAATATTGAACTATATTTATTGTTGGAATAGAAATCCTATGTTTTTAAAGTTGAAAGTATGAGTTTTGGCATCTTTTGGAAGCTTACACTGTTGAAAAGTAAGTTTTTATACCATTCTAAGTTTCGGGTGTCGAATTGGACATCTGTCGATTCGATTAGCTTGGATATGATAAAATTGTTCTATGAGAAGTTAAAGAACTGAATTTAGATCTAAAATGAGTTTTTCTAGGCTCAAAGTGGTGTTTTTAGCTATTTTCCAAATCAAAGTTTGACTTTAGTCAATACTCGGAGGTTGGAAGCTCTAATTGAAATTTTGATATTTCCAGCAGCTCCGAATGGTGAAACTAACACCAAAAATGATCTCGTCATAATTTCTGGAGTTGTTAAGCACAATTTTGGATTCTTGATTGTTAAACTAGTTTAGATGACTTGGATTGGTAAATGTGTTGTGGATACCTCAAAGTCCAATTTTGATTATTCCATTGTGTCCAGATCGTCAATTCTGGTACGGATATATATTTGGTTTGTGAAATTTCAATTTTGGATGAGTTCTGTAGGGTTGTTCCAAGTTTGGACTTAGTTGTGTAGTTGCTAAATTATCTCTTTTCTTGTGTAATCAAGGTACTTCTCCATGTACGCGGAGAATCCTCCGCATTAGTGGAGGACTGGCGACTTAAACTCTGCATTTGTGAGAGCTTGATCCACTTTCGTGGAGGGTAGCTTACTTATGATCTGCTTTCGAGATAGCCAGCCCCCATGCATGGAGTAGCTAGTGACCCCTCCCTTTTCTTCCCACATTCCCGGAAAAAATCAAATGCCTTCGCGGAGTATACCTTTTAGTTGAATAGTGTTTAAATGGTGGAACACCATTTTTGGCTCATTTTTATGAATTTCAATTTTTTTTTCAGCAATTTTGGGTGAAAATATTTGGAGAATGTTTATGGGTAAGTGTTTCTTAGACTGTTTTAATCATTTTCATAACTTATATCTTAATTTTGTCTTGAATTTCATGATTTTGAATATCCAAAATTGGAGATTTCTAGTCTTTGATTGCAAACTTTAAATGGTGATTTCTCCTTTGATTTGAACTCAATTTTAGTGGGAATTTCACCCACAGACTCCATTTTTCATGTAGAACCTGATTTTAAAGTCAATTTCTAGATTCGAGAACTTTGAATATTAGTGCTAAAATTGATTGTTTCTCCTCTAAGCCTAATTTGTGTCAATATAGGTATTAAAATGTACCTCTTGACACATAGTATCTATTTTCTATAATGATTGATTGATTCAGGTATTGTTTTGAGGATTTAGTTAATAGAAAACCAATTTCGGGATCGAGGTAGTTTCGACTAGTTTTTTAGGGACTGCATTTGAGTTATTGGACATGATCCTATGATAATTGTAAGATTTACATTGATTTGTGATCTATCCAATATCATGATATGATAGAATATGGTGAAAATATGATACTGGTTATGCCAAAATTTGAGTAAATGGTGATCATATTGATAATCTGAGATAAATCATGAGAATAGAGATAATTTTTGATATCTTAGTGATAATATGAGACTTCTGATAACTTGTGGGTAATGTTATGGTTTATTGGTGATAATTGTCATAAATTTGAGATTTATAAGCTTACTTAGGGTACTTGTGGAGTCGTTATTCATTAATATCCTGACTATTGATGAGATAGTGATGATATGAGATATAACGATGGTCTTGTGGTACTAATTGATACATATGATGTAGCCCATTTAATGTGATGGTTATTTTTACATACTAATTGGCATTTATATTGCTATTATGTATATTCATGAAAGGGTGCATTGGCATGCACATATCTTGTACTTGAAAGGCTGCATTGGTATGCAGATATCTTATTCATGAAAGGTTGCTCTAGTATGTATATATATTATTGAGTATTCTCTGAGCTGTAAAGAGGGTTTTGTGTGCAATTCTAGTAAAGGGTGAATTTCTGAAGTTGGATCTATGATCATGCAGATGAGCCATAGAAGACTTTACGATCCATAGATTTAGTCTCGTACCCTCAGGATCAAAGGATGAGGACTTTCTGAAATTTCATCAGACAAAACCTCCTATGGGCCATAGAACCTTTTATGGGCCGTAGAGGGATGTCATAGAAGCGATGTCCAGAATTGAAACAATAGTCCATGAAAGCCCAACTACTAGTTGTAAATCACTATACGGTCCGTAGAGTACCACGTAGAGGTTGCTAACCAAGTTGTCCCATTTTGTTTTGAATTTGTATTTTAAGTACTGTAAATAGGTCTTTAGGTTATTTTTCTTAGAGAGAGAGTGGAGAATGATGAAAGAAACATTAGAGAGTTTGAGAAACACTTGTAAACTTTGATTTAATCTTCTAACATCAATCTTGTGATTATCATTGAAGATTTGGATTTTCTTGTGCATAATTTCATTGTGTAATTTCTCTATTATGTTATTCAAATTCATGAGTCTTACATTTACACTGATCATGGGTTGTTAAATCCACAGGGGTTGTGCAAACCATGAAGAACTAACAAGGTAAAACCGGATAATTCATAAATTTTGAAAAGTGTGCATGCATGTACTGATTAATTCTCTTCATTTTGAATTCTTTCTAATGGTGGCCAACATTAGAAACCGCCTAATGTTACTAATTGAACAAAGGTAATAATGAATAGGAAAAGAGATCAATTAACAGGATTCGATTGATGTTTCTCGTCTAATCAACCGAACTAGGCCAAGGGGAGGTTGTACTGGGACAATAGGTAATGGTTAGAAGTGTCACACTGCAGGAATGGATGAAATCACATAGTGAAATTCGCCTCTCACTGGGACAATGGATTTGGTGAACTTAACTTACCGTCTGTATGCTACACACTGGAAAAGAATTTGATTATCTGCTAATACCAAGTTAGGGAATCATGGTGAACACAATACCCTAGTTCCTCTCCATATTAGTTTAACACTTGTTTTAGGTTAAAATTAATTTTTACTAGTTATTATCAACCCCTCCCCCCCTTCCGAAGAGATAAGTTGGTTAATAAAACCAAATTGCAATTAAATTCTTCTAAGTGTACCATATTCCCTTGGGTTCAAACCTAACCTTGGTTAGGTTCTTTATTTTGACAACGACTGCTTTAGCCTCAAAAAAAGGAGGTGTAGCTTGGGTGACATCAAGATTTTGGCGTCTTTGCCGAGGAATACGGCTAGACTTGTCTAATTCAAGTAAGTTGGGAATTAATCCTTATTTCCCACTTTTTATGTTTTTTTTTGTTGTTTTTGTTTTCTATTAGGGTATAAATGCAGTGTATGCCCAACACGTGAAGTCGAGGGATACCCTTGACTCCATTAGACCCAGAGATCTAGAGATTACTGAGAAGATTGCCCCACGATAATGCATGAAACGTGGCTAGCTCTGAACAGGAATATGAATAAGAATGCCAACAATGAAAACCTACCTCCTCTTGAGGACATTGCTACACAACCATAAGACTTCAATCTCGAAGCTTATCAGTGGAATCAATATCGGTTGAACCTTATGGCTATGGAGGTGACTGGAGCTATTATGTTACCGCTACTATCGACTGACATAAAGTTTGTGGTTTCGAGTGGATTACTTCAGATGTTGTAGAATTATGAGTTGTTCGCGGGCCTACCATTAGAGTATTCGTATAGCCATCTACACAATGTTGCATTTGTGTACAAAAGTGTGATGAGAGCACAAAATTTATCTATAGATATTGTAGGACTTCATGTCTTCCTATTATCTCTGACTGGAAATGTAGCATTATGGCTATTTGAGCTCCCGCAGAGTCACCAGTTAGGCTGATAGAAGGCCTTTTTTGAGAGCTACTTTCTAATATTGAAGAAGCTCAAGTTGAAAGACCAAATCAACAACTTTGAGCAACTTCCTAGTGACTCAATCAGTACTACATGGGACCGGTTCACAAAGTGCTTGAGGTATGTGTTGGACCACAAAATTGTTGATGATCTTACTAGAGATCATCTATTGTGCCCTGGATGAGAATAGTCAAGCTTGTGCTGATACCATTATAGGGGGCATGTTCTTAGATCAACTATTTGCAAGGATCACCAAAATGATGGAAAGGGTAGTCAAGACCAATCGTTCATAGAAGTCAAGAGATAGAGCATCCACCAAAACATTGTGGGTTGTTAGTATTGTTTTGGAGCAACCTAAAACAAATAAAAAGATTATACAAGAGTTTGCCCAAATCTATACAAGTATGGAGTTGATGATGAAGCAGAATCAGGAACGGGTTATTGTAGTTGTTTATCGACCTCTATGAGCACCCATATATAATGACCTCTACTATAAGGAGGACACTTGCTTCATTGTTGACCATATGGGGGGTTTCCAGACCAAAGCCCAAGGGTCTAATCAGGACTATTGGAGCTAAGGTCAAGGAAACCAAGGTTAGAACTTTAATCGTGATTGAACTTTTAGAGATAACTGCGGACGGTACTATGGCAGGAATAGGGTCCAAGACAAAGACATAAATTGGTGGCGCACAGATGGTTACAAAAATAGCCTTTATGTGGCAACACATAACCACGACACCGATGCTAGTAGTTCCAGAGTTAAGGAGATATTTGATCACCTGTTGAAGAAAGCTAAGACGCAGGAAGGGACTTTGAGAGAGATGAAGTACCAGATCTCCACTATAAATTAGAAAATTGAGTTTCATTCTATTACCATCAAGCAGCTTGAGCAATAGTTTGGTCAAGTGTCAACTCACTAAATCAGTGCTAAAGGGCTGCCTAGCAACACAGTTCAGAGTGCAAAGAATGAAGGGCAGTGGTATGGTGGTTACTACTCGTGGTGGCAAGAGTACCATTGATCCTCCCATGCCAGTTGATGAGGGTGATATTTGAGAGAAGACAGTTGAGGTCAAAAATGCAGATACCGAAGATGATCATGGTAAGGATGGGGTGAGTAATGCTGCAGATTTGTCAAAAAAGTTGAAACCTATACGCAGGCCTCATCCTCCCTTCCCTCAGTGAGTTACAAAGAAGGAGGAGGAGGGCAAGTTCAAGCACATACTTTCCATGCTGAAACAACTCTCTATCAACATCCATCTTATTGAAGTGTTGAAGAAGATGCTAGGGTATGCAAAGTTCATGAAGGATCTGGTCATGAAGAAGTGTACTGGGAGTCAGGAGCTCTCCCAAGATCTTCAGCATTGCAGTGCAATTACGATGAGGTCCTTGGTTCAAAAGTGAGAAGATCCCGGTGCTTTTACCATACCTTGCATAATTAGGGATATGGAGTTCGCAAGGAATTGTGTGGTCTCAGTCCCAACATAAATCTAATGCCCATTGCAATCTTCAAAAAGCTAAGACTAGGAGCACCTACTCTGATGAGCATGCGATTATTGATGGTTGATCGCACGGTGAAAAATTCTATGGACAAACTCTACGATGTGCTTGTCAAAGTTGACAAATTCATATTACCCAAAGACTTTATGATCCTAGATTGCGAAGTTGACGTTGACGTCACAATCATCTCAGGAAGGCCATTCCTAGCCATTAGCGGAGCACTAGTGGATATGAAAGCTGGTAAATTTAGGTTTACCTTGAACGACGAAGAAGTTATCTTCAATATCTATCAATCAATGAAGAGGCCAGATGATTTCAAGAACGCGATTTGGGCACTTGGTGAAGTATGAGTGACCAAGTTGTCCAAGTCGTACCGCAACAATAAATTAGGCGATACTTGGGAGGTAAGCTAAGATAGACTCTGGCGTTTATGCGCCTATTTATGTTTTTTTGACCTCTGTACTTTATTTCTTATTTTTGTGTGCACTGAGGACAATGCACCTCTTTTGATAGTGTGTGGGTAGTTATAGGCCTCAATGAAGTCTGAGTAGCCTTGGCCTATAACTACCCCAATTTTTGAATCCTAGGGGTTTTCTTGCTTGTGTTTTGTTTCCCCATGGATATTTAATTTCTGTTAAACAGCATGTTTAGGATGTTTAGGTAGTATTTATAGCATATAGTACTGATATTCGTGGCATATATGTGTTTTTATGCTTTTTTGTGAAAAATGATACCCACCAAATTTTTGATTAGTTAGTCTTTAGTCTAGATAGCAACCATGCATGTTTAATTTTATTGACAGTGTTTGTTCTTATAAGTGAGGAAAAATTAAGCTAAAAGCATGATCTGAGAAATTGTGTTGGTAATGTAATCAGTGTCATGTGAGTGCAAGTTTAACTTGCTAAATTCATGTACTGTGTTTCAATTCAAAACTTGCCCTGTTAATCTGATGTAGACTGTAGGTTAGTCGGATTAGGAAAGGATCTTTGGCCATTTTTCATAATAGTCCACTTAGCCTAAATAATCAACAAAATGAATGAAATATCCCTTTATCCTAATGTTTGAGCCTGGCATGTGCCTTTTCTTTGTAAAAACCTAAGTAACCTAGCCTTATTAGTTGGAAAATTATAAAATCGGCCTTGGTCCTTCTTTGAACACTCTGCACCTTGACTGAGGCAAAAATTCTAAGTTGAGGGTAGCTATGAAAATTGGTCCTGGTTTCGAGGTTAGATAAGTGAACCTCAACTCAGGCCAAAATCCTAATTTGACGGTGACTAGTGTAAGGGTAAGACACAAAATGAGGGGGAAAATAGTGATACATGGAAAAAAAGGAAACAAATGTGAACTGGGTGCAAGAAAAATGAGTGATGCCTTAGTTATGAATTACAATGAAAAATGAAGTGCAAATACAAGGCAAAAAAATAAAAAAAGAAAAGAAAGCACCCAGAAAGCTTGAAATAGGAGAAAACGAGAATTGAATGAAAATAACAGTGTTGGTAGGGCTAAAGTGTAGAAAAATGGAATGTCAAGGAGGGTAAAGTCGCTATGTTTCCAAAACATCCTACCAAAGCATCCTGAGCCTACGTTACAAGCCTGTAAAGTCCGAAAGTGATCCTAGTCTAAGTGGTCATAGGTCTTAAACATGAATAGAGGGGGCAAGCATATGGTATTGGGCATGATATATGAATGTCTTTTGTAAGAGTGACTGACTTTGCATAGTTCCAAGATTATACATGAAAACATTATCGTGAGTGAGATATGGGACTTCTTTTTGTGAGGGCACTTGCATTACATTATTAACATTAGACTTCTTCAGTGATATTGGCTTGTTGATGGTTATCTCGCTTGTCATAGTTGCACTGTCACATAATTTAATCTATGTTGGTTTGCTTGATAGCTATCTAATTGTATTTTGAAAAGTGGTGTGGGTATCAGTGCTTAAGTTGATGAAATGTATGCCATTAGACTGAAGTCTGTGTGTTATTGTACTACTTATATAGATTGAGTCCATCGCTTGAGGACAAGCAATAATTTTAAATTAAGGGTGTTGACGCATTGTCAAAATACAACACTTTTGATGCTTAAAACTTGGAATTTTGTGTGTCCTCAATGTGATGTTAATAGGTTTGATGAGTTTTTATATTTGTTTTGTAGGATTTCAGGGTTAGTATTATTTTTGGGAAAAATATGCATAAGTTGCTGAAATTGCAGATACACGAGACCCTTTACGGGCCATAGAGTATTCTATGAGCTGCACAGGAGGTTTTATGTGCAATTTTAGTAAAGGTTGTATTTCTGAAGTTTGATCTACGAACATGTAGACGAGCCATAGAAGTCTTTACGAGTCATAGATTATATCTCGTACCTTGAGGATCAAAAGATGAGGACTTTCTGAAATTTCATTAGACAAAACCCCATACGGGGCATAGGACCTTTTACGGGCTATAGAGGGGTGTCATAGAAGCAATGTCCAGAATTGAAGCAAAAGTTCACGAAAGCCCGATTACGAGACGTAAATCACTATACTGACCATAGAGTACCTTATAGACCTTGCCGACCCAACTGTCCTATTTTGTTTTGTATTTATACTATAAGTGCTATAAATAAGTTTTTAGGTTATTTTTCTTAGAGAGAGAGGAGAGAACAATGAAAGAAACGTTCGAGAATTTGAGAAACAGTTGTAAACTTTGATTTCATCTTCTAATTGTAATCTTATGATTCTTATTGGAGCTTTGGGTTTTCTTGTGCTTAATTCATTGTGTAAGCTTTCTATTATGTTATTCAAATTCATGAGTCTCCCATTTACACTAATCATGCGTAGCTAAATCTAAAACTAGGGTTGTAGGAACCATGAAGAACTGACAAGATAAAATCAAATAATTAGTAATTCTTGAAAAGTGTACATGCATGTATTAATAAATTCTCTTTGTTTTGAATGATTTCTAATGGCGGCCAACATTAGAACCCCATAGTGTTACTGACTGGACCATGGTAGTAATGAATAGAAAAGAGATTATTTAACAGGATTCTATCAATGTTTCTTGTCTAATCAATCGAACTGGGCCAAAGGGAGGTTGTACTAGGATAATAGGTAAGGGTTGGTAATGTCACATTGCAGGGATTGACCAAAAATTCACCTCTTGCCTGGGCCAAAGGGTTTGGTGAACTTAACTTACCATTTTGAATGATATACACTGGAAAATAATTCGATTATTTGGTAATACTGAGCTAGGAA
This sequence comes from Solanum virginianum, assembly GCA_000787875.1. Classification (NCBI taxonomy): domain Eukaryota; kingdom Viridiplantae; phylum Streptophyta; class Magnoliopsida; order Solanales; family Solanaceae; genus Solanum; species Solanum virginianum. The sequence continues at coordinate 48,490 of DF360072.1, read as the reverse complement.
ATCATGGAGAAACATAATACCCTAGTTCCTCTCCATATTGTTTTGACACTTGTTTTAGGTTAGAATTACTTTTTTACTAGTTATTATCAACCCCCCTCGTTTTTGGAGATAAGTTGGTTAATAAACCCAAATTGCAATTGAATTCTTGTATGTCACCATATTCCCTTGGGTTTGACCAAAACCTTGGTTAGGTTCTATATCTTGACAATGACTGGTTTAGCCCCAAAAAGGAGGTGTAGCTTGGGAAACATCATAGAGACTCTTAGTTATTACATACTTGTTCCATTTCACTTACCATATTGGTTGAACCTATTGGGTACATTTTGGTGTACTTACCACTACTTTGTTTTCTCTCTACAAATCGAGTATAGGGACTCATACAGGGTATTTGATTCACTCTAGCAGAACTTTTCTCCAATTATCCAGATCTTAGCGATGAGGCTCAGACTTCGACTCTTCATGGATCATTGAGAGCTATCTTATTATTTTTTTCAGACTTTGTATTAGGATTATTAGTTTTGTATTCCATTTGAGACAGTTGTATTTACTCTATCATACCACTTTTGATGCTTTTGTACTCATGACTCTAAGCTTTGAGATTTCATATGTCATGTTTTGATTGTTTTCACTTTACTTTATTTTCTTTAGTTGCGATCTGATTTTGGGCCATTATGGAAGTATATTGAGGAAGATAATGCTGCAAAAATTTTGAGAAAAAACTCAAGTCTTCAACAGATCAAAATTCATGAAGAGTAGATTGCAAAAAGTCCAATAGCCTTGTCCTTTCATTCACGTAGCCATCTCAGAGTCATTTTTACAAGGCTCATGACATGTGAATCTTCCAAAGAAGCTTGGGATATAATAAAGCTAGAATTCCGGGGAAGTGATTGGATGAGGAAAATGCAAATATTAAACCTAAAAAAGAATTTAAGATGTTAAGAATGAAATACATCAAAATGGTTAAATATTATATTATCTTATTATGAAAATTGTCAATCAAATCAGGTTGTCGGAGGGGGCGGGGGAGGAGACAATTAATACATTAGAGGATTGTTGATAAGGTGACGGGGAAACTGTTAGTAAATTTTGAAGAGAAAATCTCCTCAATTGAAGATACTTAGGGCTTTCAAGCACCTATTAAGAGATATTCAAAAATCTAGTTCTTCCAAGTATTTAAGGCTTACAAAAATCCTATTACATTATCCTACCATCATGTATCTACTAGTTTCTTCAAATAACGTAATATTAGTTGAGAACAATAATTTTTCACTACGAGTAAATGTTCTTAGTTATGTTACTTTTTCAAGAAAAGCATGATATTTACTAAAATTTTCTACTGTGCTTAGGTCCTAAGTTGATATGATATTTTTAATTGCCAAACTAGTTAAACCCTAAATTTAGTATGAAAGACTATGAATTTCCAAGTCTTGCTTCAAACTCAAGAAAAGTATTAGAGTAAATACAGTGAGGCATGAAACCTATGGTTCTAGAGAGTTTTGAGAGAACTTAAGACAATACTAACTTGGGCTAAGTTCCAAAGAGAAGAAAAGCAACACTTTCAACAAATATATTCTCTTAAGTATGAGCATATAATTAATACTTTTTGAAGTAGTATTGAGCATAGATATGGATGAGAGTAATAATAATTTGAACTCTCACATTATTATTATTGTTTATCTGACAACAACAACAACAACAACACACCCAATGGAATCCCACAAATAGGGTCTAGGGAAGGTAGAATGTACGCACACCTTACCATCGCCTCGTAGAGGTAGAGAGGTTGTTTCCTAGGAACTCTAGTATCAAAAACTCATACACAGAATAAACTAAATATGGGAAAAGGAAAGTAAAAGAAAGAGAACAAAAAAGGCAACTAATAAGGAAAAACATATAATATTATATAAAATAAGATAAAATTAACATATCAAGATAGAAAGTGACAACACAAGATATACAGGCAGTGTAAACATGCTTAGAGTAGACAAATACAAGACTAATAATGACAAATATGATGTGAAGACATCACTACCCCTACTAACCTACTATATCACAAAGTTAGTTATCGACCTACCCCTACTCATCTATTAGCCCTCTACTCTAGTATGCAACCTCCACTTTTTTCTATCGAAGGTCATGTCCTCGATGAGATGAAGTTTTTTCATATCTTGTCTAATCACCTCCCCCCAATACTTTTTTAGTCTACCTCTATTCCTCCGCGTATCCTCTAAATCCAACCTTTCACACCTCCAAATAGGAGCCTCAATACTCCTTCTCTACACATCTCTAAACCAACGCAGTCTCACTTTCCTCATCTTGTCAGCCATAGGGGCCACCTCTAGCCTCTCCTAGATTATCTCATTCCTAATTCTATCACTCCTGGTATGTCCATACACCCATCTCAACATCCTTATCTCCGTAACCTACACTTCTGAACATGTGAATTCTTAATTGGCCAACACTCCACCCCATATAATAAAGTTGGTCTAACCATCATTCAGTAAAACTTGCCTTTAAGCATAGTTGGTATCTTTTTATCACACAGTAATCCCGAGGTGAGCCTCCATTTCATCCATGCTTCCCCAATATGATGTGTAACATCATCGTCAATGTCACCACTACACTGTATGATGGATCAAGATACTTAAAGCTTTCTCTCTTAGGAATAGTTTGATTAGCAAGCTTTACTTCAATGTTTGTTACATCTCTAGCAACACTGAATTTACACTCCAAGTATTTTATTTTAGTTCTGCTTAATTTGTACCCTTTGGATTCCAAAGTATCCCTCCAAACCTCCAATCTATCATTAATATTGGCCTGAGACTCTCCAATCAGTACTATGTCATTTTCAAATAGCATACACCATGTTACCCCCTCCTAGATAGACCATGTCAGCTCATCCATTACAAAAGCAAAAAAGAAAAAGGCTCAACACAGATCCTTGATAGAGTCTCATCTCAACAGGGAAGTACTCTTAGTCTCTTCTCACCATTCTTACTCGAGTTTTGGCTTGATCATACATATCCATCATCACCTTAATATACACTATTGGCACACCTTTCACCTCTAGGAAACTCAAAAAAACATCCCTCAATACTTTGTCATATGCCTTCTCCATGTCAATGAACACCATATGAAGGTCCTTCCTTCTCTCCCTATATTTCTCCACTAATCTCTGGATAAGATGGATTACTTCAATAGTTGGTCCCTATATAAATCTGAATTGATTCTCGGAACTAGACACTACTTTTTTCACCCATGTCCCATGACTCTCACGCAAATATTTATAGTGTGGCTTAACAACTTGATATCCTTGTAATTGTTACACCTTTGAATATCCCTCTTATTCTTATACAATGGAACCATTGTAGTCCTGCTCCATTCATCGGGCATCTTAGTGGTCTTGATAATAGAATTAAACAATCTATTCAACCACTCAATACCCTCCTTGCATATACTCTTCCAGTAATCCACCAGAATTCCATCAGGTCCGATCACTCTCGCTCTGTTCATCCTACTAACAGCACTTCTAACTTCCTCAACTCTAAAATGCCTACAATATTATTGAATGTTTGAGTTCATAAATATTGAGCCTATTCTAATTCATTATAATGTTAATGTCTTTTATTATGTATGTTAGCCCTGCCAAGTAGTTTGCTTGAGACCAAAAATGATTTGCTAGTGTTGGCCACGTCTAGGGTAAGGCTCGGGGCATGACAAACTTCATATCAAACCATAGAGTTCAAGTGTCCTAGTATGTATATGAAGTCATGTCTAGTAAAGTCTTGCTTAAATGTGTGTTATGCACCACAATAATAATTAGGATGCTATAGGACATTTAGGAGATGTCTCTCATCGTTTCTTACTCTAGATCATGTAATAGAGTTGTCCCATAAGAAAAATTATTCAGATTCATGTGTTCCTTAGATCCATTCAACTAGCCTCATAATCTAGGTGTTTGAGTTCTTGTTGATGAGTTACTTTGCTCATAGATAAAGCCTTCAGAAAGCAAAAACACTCGACAAGGATTAAGAGGAGCTAATTAGCGTGCCCAAGTCTATTTGCTCAAAGGAATGCATCCTTCTTAATATTTAGTAGTGCATTTGAGTTAAGGTAAGGCTTACTTATAGATTCTCATCTCTAAACCTTTCTTCAAATATTATCCTTGAGAGGGAAGTCATAGCTCTAAATGCTTCATATTTCCCCTTTAGAGAGTATGATTAGAGACTTTGCAAACCATAAGTTATAGAATGATCCTAGAGCTAGAAATAATTAGAAATAATAGAGTGGGAATAATGGTTGATCAAGGCATGTAGTTAAGTGTATGTATCTACAAGCTAAGTAATGGAGTGGTTAAGTAAAGTCTCTTTTTGGATTCAATTAAAGACTAATATGTATATTATAGATTTCATGATAGAAGTAGAGTAAAAGTAGTTAGTTAGGATGAGTTAAGAGTACATTTGAATCAGAAAGGAGTTTATGTTGATTTGTCATTATTTAGTAAAGACAAACTATAGGTGTTGAATAGGATAGAATAGCCATGAATTGATACATCTAAGCTAGGCTTATGATTTTGATAAGATAGCTGTGTGATATTCAGGCAATGATGTATAGCAAATAGGTATGTAGCTTCCAGGTTTTGAAAGAGGACTCAACGAGAAACTATAACTAGGTAGTCTAAGCGATATAGATTAACTACTAGTCATCAGGTCTTAATAGGTGAATATTTGTTAGTTTCATTTAGTAGTCATAAGTTAGTATAGTATGTGAGAAATTATTTCCATATTTGTTTAGTACTAGACACTGAGCTTGAACTTGAATTAAGTGACATAATGAAAAAGATGGTAGCATAAAAGTGATGATGATAGGCATATATTTGCTCTTATAGGTTTGACATGGTGTAAGTGAGGAATTAAGATGCTATTGTCACAATCCAAGTCTAGGGCCGAGACATGACACGGCGAATGAGAACCCGAAAGGATCCCAAACAAGCCTCTTAAGCATGCATGGCGTATCCTTGGTTTTGCGAAAGCATAAAAGAGTAATAAACATATAGCACATAATTTCTAAGGGAACAGGGGCTTTGGGCTCATGTTGTGGGGATGTTATAGGGAAGAGGATTTGCATGAATTACATAGCAATTAAGTCTAAGGGATGGGTAAGTATGACTCACGTTATGGGGGCATTTAAGGACTTGGGACTTCCATCACATCCATGCACACATGACAAACATAGAACCGAAAAAGGGACTAAGGGAAGACTTCACAATTACATAATGAAAATAGGAGTCAAGCTCGATACATAAATTTCCATATCAAACAACACCTCTAATATGAGTGGAATAAGGGCCAAGACATCTCCCATTCTCACCCTCAAAAGATAAAAGTCTAAAATAGGAGTCTTAACAAAAGCATGAAAGTAAAGTGGATGTTGTTCCTGGAATGGAAGACTTACCAATAGTAGTCTTCAATGGATACAAGCTACCCACGAGGAGGAGGAGGATGAATAGGAGCTCTGTTCCTTACATGGTTAGATCATGTATGCAAAAAGTATGTGTTGGTACTTGGAATGTACTAAATTTGTGGGGTGTAATGCAATAAAGATCATAAGCCATAATAATAAAGATTCATAATCATAAGCAATAGGCATAAGCTCGATATGACATATATAATTAATGCGTAAGTTAAAACATGCATGAAGATAGTCAAACTTGCATAATATATCATATATACGTGGGAGAAGACCCTAACCGACATATAAGACCAAGCAAGCTACTACCTAAAATACCAATGTTCACTCTAAACCGAATAACAGAGTGGTCTACTTGCCAAGGTAAACCAAGCATAACCCCACATAGTGGATAACATGACCTAATTGGATCCATTAGTAAAAACCCCTTTAGGGAAAATAATACAAATCTATGGTGGCACATAATTTAGAGACCAAGACTTTATATAAGGAACCCTTGGGTCGAGCCCCTACCTTAAGTCTCGTTCGGTACTAGGTCTAGTCCCATGGAATACTTGAAATGATCATAACTTGCATATCTTATAGATCATGATAACATGGCATGAGTAGCTCATTCAAATACATGACCCCTATAGGTGGCATATACCTTGTACTAAAGGGTAAAAACCATAGCATAGATGTGACCCCATCTAGTAAGCATTGCATCATACATTAGGGTAGAGATTGTAATATATATGAACCATTCTAGTGAGCATTAGATAGTATAGTACATGAGGGTGAAATAGTTATCATGCGCTACACTTCTATAGCTGGTGAACTTCTAACCGATGAACTTCTATAGCCACTTCTTTATTGCTATGACCAACATGAGTTACACTTTCCATGGACACTCTACTTAGAGCATCAGTCACAACATTAGCTTTGCGGGGATGATAGTGCAGATTCATATTATAATCCTTTAGGAGTTCTAACAACCTTTTTTACCTCAAATTGAGATCCTTTTGAGTGAGCACATACCGGAGACTTTTGTGGTCAGTAAATATGTCTACATGAACCCTATATAAATAATGTCGCCATATTTTTAAATCAAAGTACCACGGCTGCCAATTTATGATCATGAGATGGGACAAGTTTACTAAAGGAGCTTTCTCTGTACAAAAGAAAAATTGGGATAAAGGAAAGCAATAATTCAACAAAAAGAATAGGGGAAAGCATGATCGAGGAAACAATAGTGGAGAATTGAAGCAAAAGTTTCCTCCCTACAAACATTGCAAGAAAACTACACATCTAGAGAAATATTATTGGTGGAGAATTTATATTGTATATTACAATTGTAAGAAGATCAGGCATATATCTATGGTTTGCAAATCTAGAACAAAGGCCTATAGAGCTTTACAAGCATAAATCGCAGAAGCTTCAGATGCACATGAGGGGCAACTCTTTGTAGTTTCACACTTTTCAACCAATGGATCCTTTGATTCGTGGCTTCTCGATAGTGATTACAAATATCACTTGTGCAATGATGCTGAAATGTTCAAATTCCTTGATGATACATACAAATCTGAGGTAAAGTGGGAAATGGAGAGGTAATATATGTCAAAGGCAGAGGTACAGTGTCTACCTAAACAATATCAAGTATGAAAACCATTCCTAGTGTTTTGTACCCACCTAATATGAGTCAAAATTTGTTGAGTATTGGACAAATTCTTGAAAATAATAATTCTCTGCATTTTAAGAACCGTGAATGTAGTGTTTCTAACCCTTCTAGAGTAGAATTGTTTTGTGTAAAGATGAGAAATAGGATTTTTTTCAGTTGATTAGGAGAAAATACCTGAGCAGGCTTACACCATTACTTCACAACTATGTATAAACTGATGGCATAAAAGTTTTGATCACTTAAATCTGAGAAGCATCGCAGAGATGAAAAAGAAAGATCTAGCAGAAATATGCTTGAATTTCTTTCTAATGATCATGTTTGTGAAACCTTCCATAAAAGAAAGAAAAGAAAATCACCATTTCAATCAAATCAAGTATGGAGGGCTAACCAGAACTTCAGCTCATTCATACATTGTTTATGGCCCAATGGAAATAGATTCCTTGAGTGGAAATAGACTCCTTGACTGGTAACAAATATTTTCTCCTCTTTATTAATGACTACACCAGAATATGTTGGGTTTATTTCATTAGACTGAAGAGTGAAGTCTTTAATGTTTTAAACAATTTGAATCCTTAGTAGAGAATCAATGTAGTCTCAGTATTAAAGCTTTGAGGTCTGACAGTGGAGGAGAATGCACTTCTACTAAGTTTATGGAGTTTTGTAATAGCACAAGTGAATGTCAATTGACATTACCATACACTCCAAAACAAAACGGCATGTCTAAAAGGAAGAACAGGACAGTAATGGAGATGGTCAGGTGTCTTTTGCTTGGAATGATGATTCCAAATCAGTTTTGGGCGGAGGTAGTAAACACCTTAGTATATTTACTGAACAAATTATGTACTAAGGCCTTGCAGGACATGACTCCATATGAAGCTTGGTGTGGGAACAAATCATCAGTATACCTGTCACAACCCAATCCTAGGGACTAGATGTGACACAGCGAATGGGGAACCCGATGGGACCCCAAACAAGCCTCTTAGCATATCATTACACATCCTTGGTCACGGAAGCAAGTAAACAACAACAAGAGAGCATAAAAAAAAGGGTAAGGGACTATGGGGAAGTCTTTCATAGTATTAAATAATTAAGAGTCAAAAGAAGTCATACTTCAGAGCATAATTACATTGCTTATCCAACAACATCTCTAAACTTAGAATTGAGCAGGGGTCAAGATAACTTTTCGGGCTCACCCTCATAGTTAAAAGCATATAACAAAAGAAAGAGAGTATTTGTATAACATAAGATCAAAAGATATCATCCTCAGAGTTGAGGTCTCACCAAACTTGCTTCAAAGATAGTACTAGCCATGTGGAGGAGGAAGATGATCAAGTGGAGCTCCGGTTCCTACATGGTAACATCATGTAGGCATAGAGTATATGTTAGTACATATGAATGTACTAAGTATGTAGGATGCAATGCAAAAAGAGATAAGCAACATAATTGAAATGCATAATTAGGCAATAAATGAGCATAATTGCAATATGGCATGCATGAATGATGCTTAAAGTAAATTATGCTTATATAGAATATATTACATGTGTAGAAAGAGGCCATCCTTATAGACCAAGAAAACTAATACTCGGAATTCAAGGCCTACCACCTCCTTGGGAGGCGATTGAGGTATATAGCCCCCAACATAGTAGTACGGGCCTACCACCCCTCGCACAAGGTGATTGACGTACATATCCCCCAATATGGTAGCATGGGGCTACCACCCCCCAAGCTAGATGATTGAGGTACATAACTCCCAACATGGTAGTTTGGACCTACCACCCCCCGAACGAGGCGATTGAGATACATACCCCCCAACATGGTAATATGGGCTTACCAACCCCAGCGCGAGGTAATTGAGGTACATACCCCTTCCTCCAACATGGTAACATTGGCCTACCACCCCCCCGAGCGAGGTGATTTGTCAACTTGCAACAATGTAGATACTAGTCATGAAATCGACACAAACATACATTTCTTTCATCATCATAAAGTCACTTAACTCGTATGCCATGCATTAGACCTTCAACATCTCAAGATTCCATAACTGGACATTTTATCAAACACTTGGTAGGTGTGCAATGCTAGGATAAAATTATGCAATTCAAAGGTGAAATCATGTGAAAAAAATCAATGCTAAACCACCCACTAACACTAGGTAATACCCTCATGCAAGATACATCAAAAGCCCTCATCAAATCACATAATGGATCATAGATTCATAGCTCAAAATATACTTAAACAGTCACATTTTTATGAAACCCCAACATAGTTTATAATCAACTTTCGTAGTAAGAGATACCCATAGACAATCTAACTTGAAAACATGCATTTTAGGTAAAAAGGAAGGCTCGGCACCATGGGTGAAAGGACCCAATGGTTGAAACCCACATACCTCAACTTTAGATATTTCTATGATGAAGATTTGATTGAGAACTTGAAGCTTGAATGAAATCCTTGTGATCCAAAATGAGATTGGGACACTTGAATTTGGGTGAAATATTTGTTTAAGTGTTGGAGAGGGTTTTTGGGGAATGTCTTGTATGATATGGAGTTGAAATATGACTAAGTATAGGTGTTTTTATGCATGGGAAGGCTTAGGCATAAGACCCCAAAGTCTTAGGCCATAATTAAAAAAAACTAGCAACAAAATGTACTACTCCGCGTCCCAGAGCCAACGAGAAGGCCCATTGGAAATGAAATTTTTGGCGAAATGAAATTTTGCTACCGTTCCTCTAAAATTCAGGTTATACCCATTCCCCACTCAATTTTATCTCCTGAACAAGAATATGATGTCGGATTTTCAATATCACACACGAATTTTGAGATATATGAAAATTACAAATATGGGCTTATCCGAGGCATATTTTCGGGCATTTTTTTGAGGCGTTTCAATACCATCTCAGAGTCTTTGAGTGTATATATTATTATCAAATTCTAAAATCAAAGAGTAGTAAGCTAGACAACAAGGCTCGGAAGGGCATATTTATGGGTTATAGTTCAGCCAAAGGAGACAAGAATTTCTATTTTAAAATTATAAAACTAATTCTAAGCCAAGAAGTGAAGATTGATGAATCAGCTACTTGGAATTGGAAAAATCCGAAGACCACTTTTTTTATTTAAAAGAGCAGCCTCAACTTGCGGAAGATGAACTAGTAGATGGCATACCAGTGTGGGGCACTCGACCCTTAAATGATGTCTATCAACGGTGCAATTTTGTTGTCTCTTAACCAACAAGCTATGCTAAAGAACAAGATTCTCAGGCATGGAGGAGAGCTACGCAAGCAGAAGTAGACATGATCAAGAAGAATGGAACATGGTAGCTCGTTGATAGGCCTAGAAATCACAAGGTGACTAGTGTAAAATAGATTTTCAAAACAAAACTCAATCCTGATGCCTCAGTTTGCAAGTACAAGGCAAAGAATTGGTGTTCGTCAAGAAAATGCCTAGTATTAGCCAATTGACATTTCTTAACTTCCAGCTTAGTGTTTTTACTATTTTTTACTTAGTTTTTAGTTTAGTACTTTCCTATTTTCTAGCAACAGACTCAGTCAAAGTTAGTTGCTTATTAGTGGCCCTTTATGGCTGATTAGTGGGACATTTTGCTATTCAGTTTTTATACACTTTGTAAGTGGCTAATAGATAGGGAATAACTATTTTTTCTTGTATAAATTCAGATGTTCTCCATGTTAATATTATGCTGCAATTTTAATCTCTTTGTTGTGCTTTTTATACTTAGTTCAATTTCAAGAGTATTTACTACTCTAACAATGGACAAATAGGCATGTGTGGAGCGAGATTGATAAGGCAATGTGTAATGAAAATGAGTGATTCAACATGGTCGTATCTGTGGTCAGTTTCTTGAAAATTATTTTTCAGGTCACTCTCCTATCCAACTGGAATGCACACCATGCACTGATATAAGAAGGAAACCATTTAGGTTCCTGAATATACTTACTGAGTATGAACAATTTCTACAGGTTGTAATGATTGTTGGAAGCATGATGTGCAAGGTTCAGGGATGTATAAAGTGTGGCAGAAACCGAAACTGTGGAAGACTCCTTTGAATAATCCGAAGGATTTCACTATTGGGAGCGTTGACAGAAGAATTATGACCGTAAAAGAAACTAAAATTGCTGAATGTACTAGCTCAGCTCGCCATTTCTCTTGACTCCAATCTACTGGTAGAGGAGAAGCAGGCTAGTAGTGAACTTAACAAATGGCTAGCAATACAAGAGAAAGTGCATAGACAACAAGCCAAAGTTCATTGGATCAAATAGGGAGATGAAAACAATAGCTGCTTTTTCAACTGTGTGAAAGATAGAGCAAGCACGAATCACATCGTTATATTGAAGAATGAAGCAGGGCAACCTCTAATAGCACAGAAGGACATTGAAGATTATTTAAAATTACTTGCAAACTGACCTCATTCCACCAAGATGAATCATATTTCACAAGCTCTTTAAACAACATCAGAATGTCCAGAATACAAGTGAAGCATTTAAACCACAAAACGAACACATTATACATCATCCATAGAAAAGCAAAAGTAGAGAGAGAAAAGGTTGAGCACTGAAATGGTTGAATAGAGAAAGAGTAGGGAGCAATGCATATAATCATAGAAATCTCAAGCTCATGTTATCAAAATACAAGTTGAGCAGAATGTGCTTTTGTGCGCAAAGTAATTACAAAGTTCCAAACTGAACCTTCTGTTCACAATTTATGCTGTAAAAGCGAAACCTTGGTGCCAAACAATATTAGGGTCATGTCATATTTTCTACAGGGTTTACGCAATATCAAGTATGAGAGTGGGTAGGGGGCTACTTAACATTGTTTTGGGTATGATCCAGGCAACCACATGGCCAGTTGAGCTCGGCAAAGTAACGACATCTAACACTGACTTTCCTGCTACCTTCTTCTGGGCATACTTAAATTAGTTGGAATGATGTAGCAATAAGTTTTATAATGCACTATGGGATCATCTGTAATGGACTTAGTTCTATTGACTTCGAGTCATGAGAGAGGGCCCAAGTGTATGCAGACTGCTCATATGCAAAGATGCATCTGACCGGGAGATTAAATCAGCATTATTTGAGATAGATGATAACAAAGCGCCAGGAATAGATGGATATAATGCTGCAGTTTGAAGAAGACCTGGAATATCATTAGAGATGATGTACGCCAAGCTATACAAGAATTCTTTCAACATAACATGGCTAAGAGCAGTAAATAAAACTGTTGTCACATTAGTTCCTAAGATAGCTCAACCTGAGAATATTAAGGATCCAACTTAATACCATAATAACAAAATGAGAACTCAGAAAGCTAACATGAATACAAAATAACCAAATCTGATAACCTCTAATAAAAATCACTAGGTGAAACTTATAAAATCAATAAATTCCATAATTCCAATTAAATTATTATGAGAGACTATGAACCCTTCTGGTAATTACTTCAATCAGCTATTCCATACACAACGGCTTCCTAGGTTCTAGACAGATCTTCTAAATTACCATCAAATTTTTCTCCAAGATCAAAAGAATCACGAGGTTGAACCTTTTGTACAACATGCCAATCTTTCTTTGAAAGATTGTCAACATAAAATACTTGTGATGCTTGATTGGCTAATACAAAAGGCTCGTTCACTTTCAAAAATCATTGTTTGTTTATATTAATGAAGCCATATTCATCTTCTTTAATTCCCCTTTCATGATCATACACATCAAACCACATACATCAGAATAACATCACTCTTCTTCCACCAACAAATTGTAATTCAAGTATCTTAGTGAACTCTCTATAATAATCAATAGTTTTATTCTCTTCATCAATCTCATCAGCTATAACCACCCCAAAATTTTGAGTTCTCAAACCTTTGTTGTGATCTTGCACATGAAATCTATACCCATTAGTAACATAGATTTTGAAACTTGTCACATATGGAAGATGACCACGTGAAAATGAGAGTAAATTTTTTATTTTCTTGCTGTCATCATATTTGTGCAATTCTCCAACCTATCAAAATCAAGTACATATTTTAGCAAATTTTAGTCACCAAAATAATTTTGATGGTAAAAAATTAACCACTCACCTTTATTTGTAACCAACTAATGAATTGTCTATTTCATTGAATCTCTGAAACTTTCTCTGAAGTATCTAATAAAACTTATGAAAATTCTGTGCAAAGAATTTGAAATATAGTATGTCATTTCTATGAAAAAATAAAAGTCAATTATGTGATTGAGTATTATTACTTACTCAAGAAAGGATTGAATTTCATCACAGTTCTTAAGAATATAAAAATGTATCTGCTCAAATTCAAAGGAATCAAGATTACTAGTGTGCCACTATTCAAAGTTTTTCCAAGTTGAGAAAAAATTGCCAAACCTCCATCAGGCTCAATAGCATCCCTGTGGTAACCCTCGTGGGAGGATGTCACTTTTGTACATTTTAGGTCAACATAACACTTGCTAACATGTGAAGAATTTAACACGTGCCATATTAATCATAAGTAATTAATGAATTCAAATAGTTAAAGGTATAGGATCCTGTTCTAAAGGTCGTCAAGTCGAGTTCTAATTCAAGGTTAAAGCGTAACTATCTTGCACAATAATTTTAACTACTATTTTACACAATTTTTATACATTGCTCATATTATCGTAGTACCCGTTGAAAACTCCATTTTACATAGTCACCTCAAAATAACGATTAATGTAACATTAAAAACATGCTCACTGGCACTAATTTAACTGGACAAGATAAAGCTTAAGTTATAACCCATGGTTTTGTAATTTATGCATGCTTTTCCAGTTTATACATACATATGCAACAGGAAAATCATGTACTTGTCACAAACTACTATGATATATATATCCAAATGCAAATGTGATCTCGTGCAAAGTTCCTAAAAAATTATCTTCCGTGGCCATCCTCAAGCATCAACTCGGTATGCTCCTACGATAGAAATAACTATGGCTAAGCGTGAAGCTTAGTGGTGTAAAAGCTAAAAGTAGAACCGTTTATATTTTTTAATTTATCATTGTTAAGTCGAGGGCAACACAATTGGAATACAGTAAATAAACCAGTAAACTAATATATCAATAGTATCAAGTAAGATATTTAAACATCTACGTGTCAAGAGTTCTTGGAACAATTTTTACAAGACATTACATGCCAAATTTCGCCCAATATGTATGTCATACTGTCACACCAAACATAATCAAGTATTAAGAAGGACTGAAGCCCAAAAAGGGTGGAGACCTAATTTTCAAGAGAACCAAGAACCATATTAAGAGTGGTTTCCTAGTTTGTGTATAAAATGAATTGTTTCCATCCTTGAGGCGAACCAAAAATCCACAATTAAGATGGAAATTGATCCAAACAATAGGCATACCAATGGTGACAAAGTCATAGCCACAAGAAGGACAAAGTCGACAATGATGTCAAGTGATCAGGCAATTTATACAAATGGGTGAATTAAACAAGTTCCTTGCGAGTCCTAAAATATATCAACACAACCAAATAAAATGATAAGAATGTAGCTGAGATATTAAGATAACATTTAAATGTAGCAGCAGGTGACAACGGCATAAGAATAAGTTTTTACACGAACTTGAAACTTTTAGTACGCAACCGACCCTATCAATTTCAAGTCGTGGATCAATACGACATTCATTTTTTTCAATCAATTTCCTTAAGATTGTACAAGAGTCTGAGTATCCTAATACTCATTTACATGCTCATTTAACATTCACCATTTTTAACAGGTAGCAACTAACAAGAGAAATGCCAAAAGTGAGTCCTATTTTTACAAGTCAGGCTCTTCTCGGCAGTTTTACTGCCTTGCAACGCAACTCAATTTCGGATTGGTAAATGGATAAACTAGTCTTTCCAGTCTACATGAAAACTGTAGGTATATGTATATAGGATGCAAATAGTCAAGATTCACTTCAAAACACCCTTTATACAATTATTTATAATTGAAACCCTAACAGCACACCCCCAAGGATTTCTATGTCTAACCCTGGACAGAACTTGTCCTAAATTGCGTCCACTATTTGAAATCCATAACTACCAAATTAGGTTCCAACATAAACATAAGAGTTGTAGATATATGTCTTGGAGTTGTAAAGAACAAAGAACAATCACAAAATACAGCTCACACATCAAGATCTGATTAAAATACTAATAACCGCACGTAGAAGACTTCTCCGACAGAAAACTAGTCAGAACTTTCACTGTTTTCCACGCCTTCTTTTGGTACCATACAAGCCGATTTAGATTTTTACATAAACATAATAATTGTAGATATGTGAATTAGCTTTCCAAAATATATTTACCCACTAAAAACACAGATATATATAATGAGATATTCCAGAATTACTACACATTATGCAATTTAAAGACAGATTTCAACCTCTTACCAAAGGATAGGGAATTTCTCCACTTTTCTCCAAGGGACTCATTTTTTTTATGTGTTTTCTTGAACAATAAGGATAGGAGAGAGTTTATAATGTCTGATAAGGTCCATAAAACTGACTTACTTTGGGAGAAAATATATTTTATGTCAAAAGAGTCTTAAGAGAAAAAGGTCCAATAAGGTGGCTGCACAAGTCCCCTTTTTTCCATTCCTTATCTATTTTGTCCACATATAATACTCACTATTAAACCTTGTTTAACATATATAACTACCTAGAAAAAATAATTTGCACTAAGACAACCCCTCCCTCATTCCTTCCGACTATTCAAGAAAATCAATTTCTCTAATGACACGAACTTAAGTCAAAAATTTGTGAAGTAGGGGTTGGTTTTATCTCAAGGGGATATTTTTTTGAAAGTAAATACATTAATTAATAATAGGGGTGTTACAACCTCCATTGTTATTTCTCTCGTTGCGATTAAATTTTGTTTCCATTGTATTCAAATACCTTGAACATAAAGTCATACATTCAGTTTCTATATATCCCTCTGCAATAGAGCCTTTTGGTTATGCCCTATTGCGAATAAAAGACTTCAAAAAGTACAGTCATCGCTCAATTGGATATATCCATCAATATTGAATAGGTCCAGCAATCTTAGCATCATTAGCTAAATGAATCTGTAAGTGAACCATGATATCAAAAAATGCAGGAATGAAGACCTTTTCTAACTTTCAAAAAGTTATAGGAATTTGGGCTTCTGTGCGCTCAAGCTCATCTACTCTCAAACATTTTGCTCCAAGCATGTTGAAAAATATAGATAACTCAATAAGTAGTTCAAGTACATATTTGTAGAGCATACCACGTATTGCAAGTGGGAGCAAATGTTGTAGAATAATATGGCAATCATAACGTTTACCCTGAAAGTTTGCGATCTTCAACTTTTAGACACTGAGATATGTTTGATGAAAAACCAGCTGGGACCCTTAAATTCTTCAAGAACTTGAAACAAATATGCTTCTCTTTTAGAGATGATTCATAATATGTAGTTGGTAACTCGTATTTATCCCCATTTTTTATCGGATGCAATTCTTTCTTTATGTGCATTGTTTGGAAATCCATTCGAGAATTCAAGGTATCTTTAGTTTTTCCTTTGACATTTAAAATTGTCCACAAAATACTATCACAGATATTTTTCTCAATGTGTATCACATCTAAATTATGTCGCAATAATAGAGTTTTCCAATATGAAAGATCAAAGGAAATACTCTTCTTAATCCAATTATCACCTCTACTATCATGTGATATTTTAGTCTTTTTCTTTAGATCCTTTGATAGTGTGTTACCATCTAAATCAGCCACTTGATCAAGTATGTTGCTACCAGATAGCATTTTTGGTTGTAATTTCTGCTCCATAGTACTATCAAATGCATCTTTATCATTCTGCCATTCATGATTACGAGGAAGAAAACGTTTATGGTGCATATAACACTATTTTTCCCATTTTCCAACCAAATGGAAAGAGTTTCTTTTAAAACATGGACAAGATAATTTTCTTTTGGTACTCCATCCTGACAAATTTGCATACGTTGGAAAGTCATTAATGGTCCATAGCAAAGACATGTAACATAAAATTTTGTCAAGATCATGCCTCAAAGGTCTTCACACCAGTTTCCCATAATTTCTTTAGTTCCTTTGTCAAAGGTTGGAGATAAATATCAATTGTATCTCCAGAACTCTCACGGCCTGGAATAACCACTAAGAAAATAAAATTCTCTTGTTTCATGCATACGAAGGTGATAAATTATAAGGAACCAATACCACGAGTCAAATTCTATGTGGAGTTTTGTAACTTTTAAATAGTTGAAAACCATCACTAGTAAGTCCAAGTCAAACATTACACAGCTCAGAAGAAAAAGATGGATGAAGTTTATCAAGTGTCCTCCATGCTACCGAATCAGCAGAATGTCTTATTATCTCATCATCAACTCTCTCATCATGATACCATCTCATCAAAGAAGATGTTTCTGAGGACATAAACAATCTTTGAAGTCTTGGCTTTAGAGAAAAATAACATAAAATCTTCCATGGTATATTTTTCCATCGTTTAAATTTTGTTTCTCCATTACGTTTATCCTCCTTCCACCTAGATACCCTGCACACTTTGCAAGATTCAAGAAACTCATCATCCTTCCAATACAACATGCAATTATTATTACAGGTATCAAAATTCTCATAAGAAAATTTGAGGTCACAATTTTTTTTTTTGTATTATAATATGAACTTGGTGAATTTAATCCATCCATCAATAAATCTTCCTTCAGTAATTTCAACAATATTTTAAATGATGCATTACTCCACTACCAATATTTTTTATATGAAGTAATTTAACCAAAGTAGAAAGTTTAGATGCTTTTGAACCTTTATAGATCTGTTGCTCAAAATTATTTAATAGGTTGTAGAATTGTTTTGCTTCAGGATTTGGTTCCTCGTCAACAAAATCATTACTACCAATGTTCATATTGTCTTCGTTGAGATCAGAGTATAAATCTCTTAAA
>DF360072.1:19810-30338 GCA_000787875.1 Solanum virginianum | reverse complement strand
ATAAATCTCTTAAAATCTCATGTATTTCATCCTCATCATTGTCCTTTTCAATGTTATTATTATCTATAATTTCAGAATCTGACTGTAACGACTCCTGTAAGCCTCAATGTGATGATACCAAAAAGTATAATTTTGTAATATTCCATGTGCCAATAAATATGACCCAACCATCTCACGTGTTCTTAAAGATGCATTACAACATTCCATTGTTCTTGAAGATGCGTTACAACATTTCATACATGGACAACGCACTTTTTGTGTTTCTCCTAATCTTGTAAAAGCATAATTCAAATAGCTTTCCACCCCTAGTACATAAGCATTATCAACTCGATCATCAAATATGTCACGACCAAGCCTAGGGCCTAGACGTGACACGGCGAATGCGGAACCCGAAGGAACCTCAAACAAGCTTCTTAACATATTATTACACATCATTAGTCATGGAAGCAATTAAACAATCTTGTGACATGATGAATGGGAATCCAAAAGGACCCCAAACAAGCCTCTTCACATATCATTACACATCATCGATAGTGGGAGCAATTAAACAACATAATTAGATTAGAAATAAGGGCAAAGGGGCTAAAGGAAAACTTTCATGACATAAACATCAAAACAAGAGAGTCAAGGCTCAATACATAACATGTCCAACAACACCTCTAAAACTTAGATAGGAGCGGGGGCCAAGAAAAGCAATAGGGATCACTCTCATAGTCAATATATACATAAAAGAAAGATAGTCTTTGTTTAAGAGAGTCAAGGCTCAATACATAACATGTCCAACAACACCTCTAAAACTTAGATAGGAGCGGGGGCCAAGAAAAGCAATAGGGATCACTCTCATAGTCAATATATACATAAAAGAAAGATAGTCTTAGTACATAGTATAAGATTATAAGCATTATCCCCAGAATTGAGAACTCACCAACTAACTTGAGAGAAATTATACAAGCCATGTGGAGGAAGATGCTCAAGTGGGGCTCCGGTTCCTACATGGTGACATCATGTAGGCATAAAGTATGCATTAGTACATTTGAATATACTAAGTATGTAAGATGCAATGCAACAAGAGATGAGAAATATAATCAAAATGTATAAGCATAGAAAGTGAGTAGCATATAACAATATACCATGCATGGAAGATGCTTGAAGTAAATCATGCTTACTATAGAAAATAATGCATGTGCATGAAGAGACCATCATTATAGCATTCATTGTCTATTGAGGTACCAACCCCTCAATCGGTTATTGCCTGTGGATTGTCTTACCCTACCAACCATGGTGATTGAGGTTCCAATAGGAGAATATCATATACATAAATTTCCTTCATTATCATAAAGTCATTCAATAAGACATGGATTGGACCTTCATTTCCTCAAGAAGTCATAATCAGATATTTTATCAAACACTTGGTGGGTGTATAGTGCTAGTGTAAAATCATGAAATTTATGGATGAAATCATGCAAGAAAATTCAATGTAAAACAATCCATAAATACTTGGTAATACCCTCAAGCAATATACATCAAAATCCTTTATCAAATCCCACAATGAATTTTAGATTCATAGCTCAAAACATGCTAAAACAATCACAATCTCATAAAACCCCAACATAGTTCATAGACTAATTCATAATAAGTAAGATCTATAAGTAAATCAACTTGAAATCATGCAATTTAGGTAAAAAGGAAGCTTGGGCACCATGGTGAAATGGCCCAATGGTTGAAACTCACATACCTTACTTTTGGATAATTCCTTGAAGAAAATTTGAATGGAGGCTTGAAGCTTGGATGAATTCCTAAAGATCAGGAAGAGATTTGGACACTTGAATTCATAGAGAAATATTAGGCTAAGGGTTTGAGAGAGTAATGGAGAATGTCTTGTATGATATGAAGGTGAAATATGGCTAAGTATAGGTATTTTTCACGCATGGGAAGGCTTAGGCCCAAGACTCAAAAGCCATAGACCGAGCAACAAATAACTGGGCACAAAATACACACTGGGCGCCCTTGGCGCTAGCTCACTGAAAATTGCATTTTTGCGATTTTCAAGTTTTTTCTATGGTTGCTCTTAAATTGGGGTTAAACTCATTGCCCACTCAATTTTGCCACCTGAATAAGAATATGTAGCCGAATTTTCGATATCACGCATGAATTTTGAGATATATGGAAATTACGATTCCAGGCACTTCCAAGGTAAATTTTGAGCACTTTTTGGGGTCGTTTCAATATCTCTCCCTTGGGAACATTCGTCCCCGAATGTCAAAGAAAGGTAATGAGAGACGTAAACATGACAATTTTAGCCCACATAAGGATGCAAAATTACACTTAAACATCATTTCAAAAATCTCAGCATAAGTTTAAAAGAGATGCAAATATGACACTTTTAGTCCACATAGAGATGCAATGATGCACTTAAACATCATTTCAAAAATCTCATCGTAAGTGTAAAATCATCATTAACTTGTCAATTTAAATATGAATGTATGCAATGACATGAGGGCTGAACTTATGACTTGAGATCATATAGAGGACTTGGAGTTAGTACCTTAGGCTTGAGTAGAATGGAAAAGATAAGAATTTCATCTTCTAGGAAATCGTACATCTGTTTTTTTTTTACTTTTAGAATGAATTTTCATATTCCATATATCCCTTGGAACATCCTATGTTATATTCAGTTCACAAAAACTATCGTAAGAGACATATTCCATGTGCCAATAAATATGACCCAGACAGTTCAACGGTGAACATCCTATGTTATATTCAGTTCACAAAAACTATCGTAAGAGACATCACAATGGACCATCAACATCAGCTAGCACCACTAAATGAAGGAAGTCAGTTGCACATTTGAACAAGTAGCAAATATTTTGTTTATGGCTATGTTTATATATTTATCCTAGCTTAGCCCACACTTAATTCATGACACATAAGTGATGCAAGTTAGCATTACTAATTAATATTTTACTCTAATCATAATTAAACCTATTTCACATGCCATAATCAAAACTTTCTCTTACACCACACACATGATTCAAATTATATCAAAAACTACCTCAAATAGTTTGAAGTAATTCAACTAGGCAAAATAATACATAGTTCATATCGAATTGACATCCACACAAAAAGGATCAAACTAGAAGTCACTTAAGAGTATACTATATTTAAGCTTGGAATTTCTTAAGAGAGGAAATTAGATTCGATAACTCATTTAAATAGTCCATGTAACACCATATTAACTTTAGCGAAGCAATAATTTGATACTTAGAAGAGTGTTTATTTAGACTAGTGAACTTTAGTTAACTCACTTATTACCACAAAGTCTCCTGCATCCCTAGAGGAAACTAAGACAGCGGCTTCAGACTGGGTAAATTCTCACATTCTTGAACTAATCAATATTTATGGATCAAAGTTTATCAAATTCTTGGAGATAAATATCTAATGTACTTCCTGATTATTTAGTATTCATAACCAAGTGAGAAAAATAGTGGTTCTAGTCTCCCAATGGCACACTATTACTTCACAGAGTAGCACATGTCTTAAATGATAACCAAGGAACCAAGAACCATTCAAATTGAGATGACGTGTGGAGAGATGCAGCTTCACTGGAATCCAAACACCAAGAATTTTTATAAGGAAAAACTTACCAATATGTATAGTTTGGAAAAATTTATTAACCAGTATGGCCGAAATATACATAAAATATCTACTGAGCCCAGTGATTGTGTATGTGGGCTCTTGATATCCGAGATGGGACAGAAATGGTGACCGAGACAAAACCAAGCTGATAGGAGAGCTTGAATAGCAAGGACAGAGGGTTGGGCAAGGGTTGTATCGCTACAGCTTAGGTAGTAGAGAATGAGATGGGATATCAGGTTTTTTGTTGTGTCTCCTAGCAAAAGAAGTGGAATTGCTCCTATAAATCATAATTAAAGCTCCAAAGAACATGTGTCTTTTTATGTGACTGGCAGCCAGGATATATATCCACATGATAGGTATCTCAAGAAGAGGCACAGTTTGCACACTAGATGGAGTTAAATGTGTAACAGAAGCATTGGGAAATAACATGAATCACCTGTTGATCCATCATCAAGCAGCAAACCACAAATGGAGAACCTTACGCTATATACAGTGAAGGATGTCCTGACCAGCATGGTCATCAAATGGAGAAGTAGAAGCAACATTTCTTTGGAACATATTTGGATCGTTTTGGATGAGACTAGAGATATCTTGAGGAAGTCAAAAATACATTTGTACATGTTAGGTCATATTTTCTGTTTCGAGTCAATGTTTGAGCATCTATTTGATTCCGGTGAGTATCGATAATCGGGTGTTTTGCGGAGAATCATGTTTTGTTGTAGATTCTACTATTCCTTATATACAACATTCAAATTGACAACAAGATAGTATTTTCCCGACAAAAAATATACTCTTAAGTCATGGATGCCACCAAATACTAAACTTTATTTAGTTTCCTTATCATATTCCTCTACTATCATGTCTATAGACCGAAGCTGCAGCAAATAGAAAGGAGAGGATGAAGATATTGAAAGCTTAGGGGAAAACTTGCTAGCACCAAAGTATGCAAGATTGTTCAACGCCAACAAACAAGAGGATGACAGCAAAAAAGGCAGACCAAAGTCAGCACATGAAAACATAGAATGCGAAAAAGTGTAAATCTCATGAAGATAAACGATAATGGATAGTGTTTGCATCAATTACAAATACACCGACAGTAGCAGATGGCACAACAAGAAGTTTAGATGCCTCATGACAGAGATTCTGGAGAAAAAAAGTAAATGAGTCCATGTAGGTAATATATATTAAATGGAGTAAGGTTCAAGCAACATTTTGAAAGTGCATGATCTCCAAAATAAGCATGTCAAAGTCCTGAAATGTCTAGTTAGAACGAATGTCTGTCTTAGTGACAGTTCAACGGTGGTAAAAAGGCAAGAAGAGCATAAGCAAGGAAAAACTTAAGGAAAATGAAAAACAATAAGGCTGAAAGAAACTAAGAGTCAATACGAACTTTAACTCTTAGGCAAAGACGTTATGAAAACCAACAAGAGGTTGAAATTATTTTTACGAAATGGAACACCAGGTTCATCTGTTAATACATTTTGAATGCACATTATAAAGGCCATAATTCTGCCTACGTTGCACTAGCCATTGGATATATCAAAACTACTTAATAACAGTATCATAGAATTCACTCCATAAAGTTCTTCCACCTCTGGCAGCGGGCATGACAAGCAGTAGCAGCAGCATGGTTACATTTTCACTAATTAAAGTACAATTGAGTAGATTTTGAAGGTTTTGAAGAGGAAACACTTTTCCTACACGTGGAGCTAGGTAAAAGGAAGGCAGCACTAGAGAAGAAAGACAAGAGAAGACAATCATCACCCCGAAAGTAGGGGAATTGGCAAGAATGAACTGAAGAACTTATAGTCTAGTCTAAATGAAGAAGTAGATGGGGTCAGAAGCGGGTTTGGGGAGGGGGGGGCCTCTACGCAGACTCACAAATGAATGTGAACCTGATTTCATGGAACTCAACAAGACTGAAAACAGGAATCTTGTTAAGAGTTTATTGCAAAAATAGAAGGCAGAGGTCAACTGCCTTCCACAAACAAAGTTAAGACGAGAAGTTGAAGAAGCAACCAAATAACTATGGCCTTGTAGATGGATCAAATGTGATTATATCAAAGTTGTGGGAAGTAGTGGAGGGATCCTATCAAGAACAGAGAAGCACAAGAGAAACTAAGGAATGATTATCTCAAATTATTGATTCAAATGCATAAGAATACATCAGTATTTATACACAAGAGAGAATATTCTCTCCTTAATGTAAATCTTACAAATTAATGTGTATAGTATTCTACAACTAAATGTAGCATCTCGAATATCTTTTGCATATATTCTACAACGAATGCTACACAATATTTTACAATAAATGTAGCATCTAAAATATCTCTTGCATATATTCTACAACTAAAGCTATACAATGTTCTACACTAAATGTAGTAGATCATGCAGGATATCCTATGATCTTTCCATTATGCTAACATCCCCCCTCAATTTGATGTTGGTGGATCAAAAAGCATCAATTTGGCTACTAGAAATTGATGGCATTGCCGTGCCATTGACTTGGTAAACACATCAACTATCTGAAGATCACTATATACAAGTGGAGGGGTAATAACTCTTTCATCGATTGCTTCTCTAAAAGAATGACAATCAACTTCAATATGTATGGTTCTTTCATGATAAACTTGATTCGTAGCAATCTTAGTGTTGTCAGTGTGAAGAGGAGTAGGACTAGATTGAGGAAATTCAATTTCTGTCAGCAAACCACGAAGCCAAATAATTTCGAAGCAAGTTGTAGACATTGCTCGATATTCATACTCTGTTGAGGATTTTGAAACACGATCTTGCTTCTTACTCTTCAAAGATATCAAGGAACCTCCTAGAAAATGAACCAACTTATGACAGAGCGATGAGTATCGAGACAACCAGCCCAATCAGAATCACAAAATGCATCTATATCTATATATAATAGGAGAAGCAAAAAGTGACACATGTCAGCACCATAAAAAACATAATTTATGAATTATTTAATTAAAATTAAGCTAAAATCTACAATCTAAAAATTAAAATTAAAATTGCAAACACTAAAAAAGAAAAAGAAAATTGAAAAAGCACTAATGTAAGTTGTAAAAAAAAATAAAAAAATAAAAAAATAAGTTGTAACCTGTCACGCCCCGAGCCTACACCCTGGATGTGGCCGGGCATTCGGAAATCACTTCTGGTCCCAAGCGAACCACTTGTGTAACACCCCACATATTACAATACTAGTACTATGCAAATAAAACATGATATGACTTTTTAAATTAGCGCCAATTTTTAAAAAGTGATTGAATCTCAAATTAGAGGGCGATATATATGTCTAACGCTAAAGAGGGTCGAATGTAAATAAGTTTTAAGTCAAATTAAGGAGATGACAACTTTAAATGAAGTGAGAGAAGTGAGGTGCTTGTAGGACTTAGGAAGCTAGCAGGTGAGTCACCTATTTGCTTAGCTTAAATTTGCTAGCCAAATAGAGATGAGGCCCTATGTCGAATTTATCCAAGTCCAATTATGAATAAATTTCGTGTTAAGGGTGTAACTTTAGCCCATGCTTAAAATCATAGAGAAAGGACCCAAGTACAACAAAACTCACTTGGTAAATTGGGCTAAAACTAACTAAGAGAAAGGGAAAAAATGGGCAGCAAAGGCCCATCAATTTGGAGCCCCTTGAGGTCCAAGTGAAAGGGGAAAATAGTACATTAATCACTTGATAAAATAAGGCTTAAAATCAAAAAGGTAAGTCAGCCAAGTTCTCCTTTAAAAGGGGCTTATAATCAGCTTACTCAAGTCACTTAACTTGGAACAGATATCTCCCTCCTTTAAAAGGGGCTTATAATCAGCTTACTCAAGTCACTTAACTTGGACAAAAATCAGATTGTTTTCCAAGTTTTCTCTCAACTCTTTCTTAACTTTACAAGCAGCCACAAGAGACTTTTAGGGTTCTTGGAGAAGCCCTACAACTTGAAAGTAAAGGAAAGTAGTTATAGTTGTATATTTAGTATGGTTTCTTCATGAAAAATAAGAAATATATGCTAGTTATGCTTGTGCTGGAAATTTGGACAGCATGTGTCCTAAGGATTGTTGTGAACTTTTCTTGTTACTCAAGAGGATTTTCTCTTCTTGGTTGGCTGACTTATGAAGTAATACTTATATTGTTAACAAGGTTTAGTTTGTTAGTGATGTAACTAAGCTGCTGTACCACTTTTACAGTCCGCAAAAATGAGTTCTTATATGATATCGCAATTGTGTTTTTAGTACGAACTTGTGGGCTGGTAGTTGGGAATTGTTGTTCCACAACCTCCATCTACTTTGGGATTATTTTTGGACTATTTTAAGGCTAATGTTATGTGTAAATAACATTAGATAAAGTCTGGTTAAAGTTGAAACAGGTTTGGAATTGTCGACATCAAAATGTAGGGAAGGGATGTAACGTTGTGCCGCCTATTTGTATGTTGTATAGAATTGTTATGTGTTGTGCTTTGTGGGCTGTTGTAAGACTGTTATGGCACTAAAACAGGCTGCATATCATATGTATATGAGAATGTGTATTAGAAAATATGATTAGGGGCGGAAAGATTGATAGAATATGCTCGGGTTTATAATTATCCGCTTGCTGCCCGTATGTTTTTTTATGAGATTAGGCTGCCAAGATGTATCTATTGGCTGCTAATGCTAATCTTATCATCTACTATGTTATAGATAAATATTTAGAGGAAGGGAAGGTTATCTCAAGGTAATAGCGAGGTCGTACAACAAGGTATGTAAGGCTACTTGATTTCGTATTATTTGGCATGAAACATAGATCCCTCCTTGGCACATAAAGGCACTTACCAACTCCGACACAATTATTAACTGTGTCTCAACTCTTTCACATATTTGTATGCCCCCATACATAGTCACCTTTGAATCTGCATATATACTTGGATACCAAGATACACGAGTTCATTTTACTAAATAAAGTTCATGTGTTGTTCTACCTCCTATGCATTTCATTATTTATGTAACCTACTCCTTTTATTATGGTGTGGTCTTTCGCAATTATTAACATGTCATATGTTGTATCTATAGTCCTACAGCTCTAATATTATAACCACCAAAAGAATCATCTCAAAAGTAATTGAAAGATAAAGTATATTACCTATTGATGGGTGGTAACCCAAGGGGTTGAAGAATCACCTAGCCATGGTCGATCCTAGCACGGGGGGTAGCCCAAGGGGTGAAAAGAAAATCCTAGCCAGGGCTGATCCCCGATATAGATTTACCACTGATCAGCTGGTCATTTATATTACATGTTATACGCAGATTATACAGTAAAGGTAAAGTAATAAAAAGAACATAAAGTACATGATCCCACAGTATGACTAAGGGTGATCTCTTATCCTACACCAGTGCATAGTTTTATTTGAGTTGTTACTTCATATACAATATTTCCTACCTTATATATTTAGTACATTATCTTATACTGACGTCCCTTACGGGGGACCTGCATTTCACGGTGCAGGTACAGGTGCTAGTAGATCTCCCCAGTAGGAGCACAGGATATCCGGCTGTTGTTACCAACCTCCAGGTTGCTTCGGAGTTTTGTGTGTCTAGAGCTTATATTTTTGTATTATATAGTTAGTCGAGATGGGGCCTGTCCCGACCCTTATAAGATACTTTTCCTTATCTAGAGGCTTTGTAGAATATGTAAATTAAAGTTCGGTCTTGTCTCGTACTTTTGAAAACGTAGCCCCAATGGCCTAGCCATATGCATTTCCTTTTGGCTTGTTAAAACTGTTTACTTTCTTAAAGGCATGTTGAATGTAGAAATCCCTTATAATATGTATAGAAAAAGCAGGGATACGATTTGGTTCTCCCAAGCCTTATCGGCAACGGGTGCCAGTCTGCCTTAATGGGACTTTAGGAGAAATCGCATAGATACAGGTTGGTTCTCCCGAGCCTTATCGACAACGGGTGCCGGTCCGCCTTAATGTGATCTGGGGCATGACAAAAGTGGTATTAGAGTGGGTCATCCTAGGGAGTCTATAAAGCCGTGTCTATGTAGAATCTTGTTTATCGATGTATTGTGCGCCATATTTATAACCAGAAAGCTACGTGGCATTTACGAGTTGTCACTTTCTTTTCAATCTTTAGATCATGCCATAAACCAAGTGTAATAGGTGGATTGTGTGTAACTCCTAAATTGTTTTGTATAACAAGTATGCCAGAAACCAAGAAGAACAAAGGTAAAGGAAAGGAAATGGAAGTGGTAGTTGGTATACCCAGTCGGGTGAGACAACAAAATGAGGCTCAAGATGAGTTTCTGTCACAGATATCTCCAACTCCTGCAGTTTCGGATAACCCCGGAAGTAGTGAAATTCCCCCAAAACCACTTATCGATGCTACCGTACAGGATCTAAGAAATGCAGTCTAACTACTGACTCATATAGTTGCTGGCCAAGGTCAAAGACACAAAGATCCAGTTATAGGTGCAGGTGGTGTGAATAGGGCAGCTAGCATGAGGATATGTGACTTCCTTAATTTAGACCCTCCATCCTTCACTGGGTCAGATACTAATGAAGATCCCCAAGACTTTATTGATCAGATTCAATGCACTTTAGATATTACGCATGTGAGTGGTACAGAAGTTGTCGAGTTAGTGATATATAGGTTGAAGGGTATCGCTATATTGTTGTATGATGCTTGGAAGCAATCTAAGGGTATAGATGCACCTCCAACTACCTGGAAGGAGTTCAAGGAGGCATTTCTTGACCATTACTTGCCATTAGAGATTCGAGAGGCCCGTACAAATTAGTTCTTGAACCTCCTCCAAGAGAATATGAGTGTGAGGGAGTATAGCCTTCAATTTAATTCCCTGGCCAAGTATGCTCCTAATGTAGTTGCTACTATGGCAAATAGAGTTCATCGA
>DF360072.1:0-19768 GCA_000787875.1 Solanum virginianum | reverse complement strand
GTTGACACATAAGTGGATATGTATCTTGTTAGAGATTGTACCATTGCTTCCTTGAACAAAGACATGGATATAGCGAGAATGCATGCTTTTGCATAGAAATTGGAGGATAAGAGGCAAAGGAGAAGGACACAAGAGTTAGAAAAGGCATAGCCCAAGAGGATCAGGTCTACAGGGCAGTTTACACCGTCCCAAGGTGTGCTTAGGCCTCGGTTTTCTAATAGACCTCCTAGGCTATCATCCTCGTACTCTGCAGCCAGTGCTCCACCACAACTTCAGGGGCCCAGGAGAAATCAATTTGGTCCAAGAAGTGAAGGGTAAGGCGCCCGGACAGCGGGATATTCAGCAGGCTAGCAAATGACCCCTATGTAGCCTTGTAAATAGTGTGGAAGAAGTCATTTAGGTATATGTCATGTTAGGATAGATGCTTGCTATTGGTGTGGTACGCCAGGGCATATGATGAGAGATTGCCCGAGGAGACATATGAGTGATATAGCATAACCTACTAGATCAACTGTTGCATCATCATCGTCAGTTTCTCCAATAGGTAGGGGTCAACAAGTACCTACAGGTCATAGTAGAGGTGTAAGAGGGGCAGCTTGCTCTAGCAGAGTCAAGAATCGCACTTTTGCTCTGGGGAGTCGGCAAAATTTAGAAGTTTCACCCGATGTGGTCACAGGTACATTGTCCATCTTTTCACATAATGTATATGCATTAATTGATCCTGGTTCTACACTATCATACATTACCCCAACCGGTGAATCTATTATAGCTAGAAGGGTTTATTATGACTTTGTAATAATTATTTGTGACCATGACATATTGGATGACCTTATTGAGCTAGAAAGAGGGTGAAGGAGAAAGATATACCTAAGACTGCTTTCAGAACACGCTATGGTCACTTTGAATTTCTTGTTATGTCATTTGGGCTAAAGAATGCACTAGCAGTTTCTATGGATCTGATGAATAGGGTATTCAAGCCATTCTTGGATGTGTTCGTGATAGTATTTATAGATGACATTTTGGTATATTCAAGATCAAAATAGGACCATGCAAATCACTTACAACAAGTGTTATAGGTTCTTCATGATCAACAGTTTTATGCCAAAAGTTTTCTAAATGTGAATTTTGGCTAAAATCAGTGGCATTTTTGGGTCATATTGTATCCAATGAGGGAATAAGGGTTGATTCACAAAAGGAAGAGGCTGTGAAAGATTGGCCAAGACCAACAACACCCACAGAAGTTCGGAGCTTCCTAAGTTTGGCAGGTTATTACAGAAGGTTTGTTGAACGTTTTTCTTTTATTTTTGCACCTCTAACAAAGTTGACACATAAGGCAACCAAGTTCCAATGGAATGATGCATGTGAAAGAAGATTCCAGGAGCTGAAAAATAAGCTAACTTTTACACCTATGTTAGTACTTCCAGAAGGCACCGAGGGTTATGCAGTGTATTGTGATGCTTCAGGAGTTGGCTTAGGGTATATACTGACACAACATGGTAGGGTAATTTCTTATGCATCTAGATAGCTATGACCACATGAGAAAAACTATCCAATACATGATCTTGAGCTAGCAGCGGTTGTGTTTGCTCTGAAGATATGGTGCTACTATTTGTATGGGGTTCACGTTACATATATACTGATCATAAGAGCCTACAATACATCTTTAAGCAGAAAGACCTAAACTTAAGATAGTAGAGATGGCTAGAGCTAATAAAAGATTATGACATTGATATACTTTACCACTCGGGGAAGGCAAATGTGGTAGCCGATACTCTGAGTCATAAGGAAATCATGAATATTGGTGATCAAGTCGTAAATAAAAGATTATGACATTGATATACTTTACCATCCGGAGAAGGCAAATATGGTAGTCGATGCTCTGAGTTATAAGGCAATCATGAATATTGGTGATCAAGTCGTGGTATGTCAAGGAGTGGCTAAGGATCTACGATAACTAGCTAGTTTGGGAGTTCGCCTTCTTGATACTTCAAAGGAAGGGGTTGTTGTGCATGATGTTGCAGACTCTTCATTGGTAATGGAGGTGAAAGAAAAATAGTTTGAGGATCCTATCTTACGATGACTTAAAGACAAGGTGAGTCAAGGTACAATAGAGGGCTTTGACCTTAAACAAAATGGAGTACTTTATTTCCAAAATAGATTATGTGTGCCTAATATTAATGGACTAAGGAAGAGGATAATGGAAGAAGCCCATCGTTCTCGATATTCCATCCATCCAGGATCAACTAAGATGTATCATGACCTGAAGGGAATGTTTTGGTAGGGAGGCATGAAAAAGGACCTTGCGAAATTGGTGGCTCAATGTCCAAATTGCCAACAAGTGAAAGTAGAACACTAAAAGCCAAAGGCTACATGGAGTCCCAATCTCCATTATATCTGACCGAGGAGCTCAATTAACAGCAAAGTTTTGGAAGTCCCTCTAAAGAGTTTAGGGATACAAGTGAATTTGAGTACAACATTCCACCCTCAAACAGACGATCAAGCAGAACGCACCATTCAGACATTTGAAGATATGTTGCGAGCTTGTGCATTAGACTTTAAAGGTAGTTGGGTGGACCATTTGCCACTTAGTTAATTTGCCTATAATAATAGCTACCACTCCAGTATCAAGATTGCACCTTATGAATCTTTGTATGGAAGGAAATGTAGGTCGCCAATTGAATGGTTTGAAGTGGATGAAACCACCTTGCTTAGGTCAGATCTAGTACAATAAGTCATGGAAAAACTTAAGGTAATATAGCAGCGGCTAGAAACAACACTAAGTTAATGCCAATTTTTAAAAAATGCTTGAATTTCAAATTAGAGGGCGATATGTATGTCTAACGCTGAAGAGGGTCGAGCATAAATAAGTTTTAAGTCAAATTGAGGAGATCATGACTTTAAATAAAGTGAGAGAAGTGAGGTGCTTATAGGACTTAGGAAGTTAGCAGGTGGGTTCACCTATTTGCTTAACTTAAATTTGCTAGCTAAACGGAGACAAGGCCCGACGTCGAATTTGTCCAAGTCTGATTATGAATAAAGTCCATGTTAAGGGTGTAAATTTAGACCATGTTTTAGCATCATAAATGGACTACATTTTTAGCCCAAGAATAAGAGAGAAAGGACCCAAGTACAACAAAACTCACTTGGTGAATTGGGCCAAAACTAACTAAGAGAAAAAGGAAAAATGGCAGCAAAGGCCCATCAATTTGGAGCCCCTTAAGGCTCAAGTGAAAGAGGTAAAATGGTACATTAATCACTTGATAAAATAAGGCTTAAAATAGAAAAGGTATGTCGGCTAAGTGCTCCTTTAAAAGGGTCTTATAATCAGCTTACTCAAGTCACTTAACTTGGAAAAAAATCAAATTATTTTTCTAAGTTTTCTTTTATCTCTTTCTTGACTTTACAAGCAGCCACAAGAGACTTTTAGGGTTCTTGGAGAGGCCCTACAACTTGAAAGTAAAGGTAAGTAGTTTTAGTTATGTGTTTAGTATGGTTTCTTCATGAAAACAAGAAGTATATGCTAGTTATGCTTGTGTTGGAAATTTGGACAGCATGTGTCCTAAGGATTATTGTAAACTTTTCTTGTTATTCAAGAGGATTTTCTCTTCTTGTTGGCTGAATTATAAAATAAGACTTATGTTTTTAACAAGGTTTAGTTTTCTAGTGATATAACTAAGATGTTGCACCACTTTTACGGTCCGCAAAAGTGAGTTCTTATATGATATCGCAATTGTGTTCTTAGTACGAACTTGTGGGCTGGTAGTTGGGAATTATTGTTCCATGACCTCCATCTACTTTAGGACTATTTTCGGACTGTTTTAAGGCTGATTTTATGTGTAAATAATGTTGGATATAGTCTGGTTAAAGTTGGAATAGGTTTGGAATTGTCGACATCAAAATGTAGGGAAACGATATAACGTTATGCCGCCTATCTGTATATTGCGTAGAATAGTAATGTGTTGTGCTTTGGGGTTGTTGTAAGACTGTTATGGAACTAAAACAGGCTAGACATGATATGTATATGAAAATATGTATTACAAAATACCATTAGGGGCGGAAAGGTTGAAAGAATACGCTCGAGTTTATAATTATCCGCTTGCTGCCCATATGTTATTTTTTTACGAGATTGGGTTGCCAAGATGTATATACAGGCTGCTAATGCTAGTTTTATCACATACTACATTATAGATTAAAATTTGGAGGAAGGGAAGGTTATCTCAAGGTAATAACAAGGTCGTACAACAAGGTATGTAAGACTACTTGATTTCGTATTATTTGGCATGAAACATAGATCACTCCTTGGCACATAAAGGCACTTACCAACTCTGACACAATTATTAACCGTGCCTCAACTCTTTCACATATTTGTATGCCCCCATAAATAGTTACCTTCAAATCTGCATACATACTTAGATACCAAGATACACGAATTCGTTCTACTAAATAAAGTTCATGTGTTGTTCTACCTCGTATGCATTTCATTATTTGTGTAGGCCATCATCCTCCTTACCAAGATACACGAGTTCGTTCTACTAAATAAAGTTCATGTGTTGTTCTACCTCGTATGCATTTCATTATTTGTGTAACCTACTCCTTTTATTATGGTGTTGTCTTTTATAATTATTAACATGTCATATGTTGTATCTATAGTCCTACAGCTCCAAATTATGACCACTAAAAGAATCATCTCAAAAATAATTGAAAGATAAAGTATATTACCTATTGATGGGTGGTAACCCAAGGGGTAGAAGAATCACCAAGCCATGGTCGATCCTAGCATGGGGGTAGCCCAAGGGGTAAAAGGAAAATCCTAGCCAGGGCCGATCCTGATATAGATTTACCACTAATCAGCTGGTCATTTATATTACATGTTATACGTAGATTATACAGTAAAGGTAAAGTAATAAAAAGAACATAAAGTACATAATCCCACAGTATGACTAAGGGTGATCACTTATCCTACACCAGTGCATAGTTTCATTTGAGTTGTTACTTAATATACAGTATTTCCTACCTTACATATCTAGTATATTATCTTGTACTGGAGTCCCTTACGGGGGACCTGCATTTCATGCTGCAGGTACAGGCGCTAGTAGATTTTCCCAGTAGGAGCACAGGATATCCAGCTATTGTTACCAAGCTCCAAGTTGCTTCGGAGTTTTGTGTATCTAGAGCTTATATTTTTGTATTATATAGTTAGTTGAGGCTGGGCCTATCCCGACCCTTATCAGATACTTTTCCTTATCTAGAGGCTTTGTAGACTATGTAAAATAATTTGGTCCTTAGTTAGTTGAGGCTGGGCCTATCCCGACCCTTATCAGATACTTTTCCTTATCTAGAGGCTTTGTAGACTATGTAAAATAAATTTTTGTCATGTCTCATACTTTTGACGATGTAGCCCCAATGGCCAAACAATATGCATTTTCTTTTGGATTGTTATTACTGTTTACTTTCTTAAAGGCATGTTGAATGTAGAAATTCCATAAAATATATATAGAAAGCATAGGGATACAGGTTGGTTCTCCCGAGCCTTATCGGCAATGGGTGTCAGTCCGCCTTTACAAGACTTTGGGCGTGACAACTTGGCCTAACTTCTTACTCAGCGAAAGACTTAATAATAATGGAACAGTTATATAAAAGCAAAAACAAAGCAAAAGTGATCTACATAACTGAATATAAAAGCTTTTAAGCAATATCTGAATAAACGAAAAACTGAAATGCTAACACATGGTCTATGGAACCTCTACAACAAATGTCTAAAAGGACTACTGAGACAGGCACCAAGTAGCCAGAACTAAAAAAATACTGAAAAGCAACATAATCTAAGAGCCTTAGACTGAGAAGAGGTCTCGCCACTATCTGGAAGTTAGCAAGTTCTCAACTAAGCAGCAGCTGGGGAACTCGGTCACCTGCGTCTACATCATAAAATGATGCAGGTCCTAAGGACATCAGTACGTGGAATGTAGGGTATGTAAGATGGCCAAAAAACTTAAACGGTATATCATAATGCTTTTCAAAGGACATAAACATAATTCATAATTAAATAGCAATAATCATAAAGGCTTGTATGCTGAAAATAACATGCTGAAAATTGATAAGAAAAACTTAGTTTCTTAGCTTGGGGAGTTTCTCTAACCGACAACCACCACTATGAGATTCGTGGTGATACAACATCTTGCTCACGCTGCCAGAGCCCTCCCATACTTTGCCGAGGTAGGGGAGATATAACTTTTAAAGAATGAATTCTTTAAATCTTATCTTTCGGGGACTTAGCCCAACTTTAACTTTCCTTAGCTTCTCAACTGAAATCTTAAACTTTATTGAAACTACTATCTTTCATGTTTCAATCATGCTAGATTACTCAACTAGAATGCCAAGAACATCTCCAAGAAAAGCATTCTTTAACTTAATTTAAACTAATCTTTTCTTTTTTTGAGATCATATCAAGATTGGTTTTCAAGAAACTCAACAATAAGAATTCTTGTTCAAGAATGAACATAAACTTGATAACAATTCTTCAATGGAATGATATAGAGACCAAAAGTTATAATATCCATTTTTTTTCAAGAACTCAATAATAATAATTCTTGTTCAAGAATGAATATAAACTTGATGACAATTCTTTAATTGACGGATATAGAGACCAAAAATCATAATATGCATCAAGAATCTATGGAATTTATCATGAAAATTAACATACTCACAAAGTTTACAGGAAACATAGTCTCAATTTATACTTGAAGGTTCATGGGTGAAAACTAGTTTCAATCTCTAAAAATATTAACAAATAATTACTTTTGGGTGGCCTTAAATACCTTGGAATGACTTCTTGGAAGATTGAAAGAATAATCTTTAATTCCCTAATGTTCTTAAATTCTACGCTTGGAGTTCTGGGAAGGGTTTCTTGCTTTTTAACGTATGAATGTGAACAAGAAATACGTTTTTAAACATTAATCGACTTAAAACTGACTTAGTTTAGGATATGGGGTGTGAGAAAAGTTGAATTTTCCCTTTCCCATAAAAAAATGAAACTAGCCATATTCCTACACTAGTGTGCGACGCGCATTAGTGCTTTTTAGCACTTTTTCGTGAATTATCGTGTTTCATCAAATTTTGAAGAAAACTCAAAGTGTGCTTCTACATTCACTTCGCGTCGTGGAATGGCCACGAAAACCCCACTATTTTAAGCTCACTTGGGCAAAAATAATTCACGTTGAGTTAAGACAAAGCTAGCTCAAACCACAAGATTCTCTAACTTAATAAATATAAATCTTTGAGGTGAAAATCTAAAAGTTTAGTATGCTATCACCTTGCCTCTATGCATTAATACACATCCCAGGCCAACTCTAATCTTTGAGGTGAAAATCTAAAAGTTTAGCTTCAAGATCCTTATTTAGGCCAACGAACAAGTGTGGATACTTGGCCTTCATATCTTCCTCGGCCTCCCACGTGGCTTCTTCTACGAATTGGTTCCTCCACAGAACCTTCACTGAAGCAATCTCTTTGGTCCTCAATTTAGGAACTTGTCAGTCTAATATTTACACCGAAATCTCTTCATAAGACAAGTTGTCCTTAATCCCAACACTTTCAACTAGGACAACTAGAAAGGGATCTCCCAAGAACTTCTTAAGCATGGAAATATGAAACACCAGATGTATAGCACTCAACTTTGCTGGTAACTCTAACTCATAAGCAATGCTACCCACTCTTCTCAGGATTTGATAAGGCCTAATATATCATAGGATGAGCTTCCCTTTCTTCCTGAATCTCATAACTCCCTTCATTGGGGATACCTTCAAGTACACCCAATTGCCTACCTCAAACTCCAAGTCTCTCCTTCTAACAGTTGTGTATGACTTTTGTCGGTTCTGAGCTGTCTTGAGCCTCTCCTGGATAACCTTCACTTTTTCCATGGCCTGATAGACTAGATCAGGTCCTATCAATCCTACCTCATCAACTTCAAACCACCCTATGGGTGATCTACACCTTCTTCCGTAAAAGGCCTCATACGGTGTCATTTGTATGTTGGCCTGAAAACTATTATTATAAGAGAACTCAATCAATGGTAAATGATCATCCTAGTTAACTTTAAGGTCTATCACGTACACCCTCAACATATCTTTCATGGTTTGTATGGTCCGCTCTGCTTGCCTGTCTGTCTATGGATGGAGAGTTGTGCCAAGATTCACCTTTGTACCAAGCCCCTTCTGAAAGGATTTCCGAAACTATGTTGTAAACTAAGCTCTTCTGTCTGAAATAATAGATATAGGGACCCCGTGCAGCCTAACAATCTCCTTAAGATAAAGTCTGGCATAATTCTCAGTTGTATCAGTCGTCTTGACAGGTAGGAAGTGAGATGACTTACTCATTCTGTCTACTATTACCCATATCAAATCATGTCGTCTATGGGATTGAGGTAAGCCTGTTACAAAGTCCATATTAATCATCTCCCATTTCCATTCTAGAATCCCTATGTTCTAAGCTACACCATAAGGCCTTTGGTGGTCAACCTTAACTTGCTGGCAATTTGGGCATCTAGACACGAACTCTACAATGTCCTTCTTCATACCATCCCACCAATAGACTTCTCACAAATCTCTATACATCTTTGTTGCACCAGGGTGGATAAAGTATCTAGCATTATGAGCCTCAGCCAAGATCCTATCTCTAAGATAGTCAACATTTGGCACACACAACCTGCCTTGGTATCTCAGGACACTATCTCCCCCTTTTGAGAACACTAATACTTTCTGCTTCTGAACATCTTCCTTCAATTAGAGGAGGATGGGATCCCTGTCTTGCTTTTCTTTCACTTCTACCACTAGGGATAACTCTGACCCATTTCTGATAATGGCCCCACCTTTGTCAGAATCTTCAATCTGTACCCCCAAACGGGCTAGTCTTTGAACCTGCTTAGCTAACTCTATCTTTTTAGCCTCAACATAGGTTGTGCTCCCCATGATCACCCTGCTAAGAGCATCAGCAACTACATTAGCTTTACCTGGATGATAGAGGATACTCATGTCATAGTCTTTTAGTAGCTCTAACCATCTCCTATGTCTTAAATTCAGCTCTTTCTGGCCAAACACATACTACAAACTCTTGTGGTCTGTGAATACATCCACGTGTCTATAAACCATAAAATCATCAACTCCATCTGGTAGGGATAAGACTAGGGTTGTGCTCAGCCTAGTCTTCAACTCTTGGAAACTCTTCTCATAAGCTTTTGACCACTCGAACTTAGCCTTCTTCTAAGTCAGCATAGTCAAGGGAGCTGAGATAGAAGAAAACCCCTCTACAAATCGTCTGTAGTACCCGCTAAGCCCAAGAAAATCCTTATCTCTGTGGGATTTATAGGCTTTGGACAATTCTTTACTGCCTTAATTTTTAGGAATCAACTTGGATACCCTCACCAGACACAATGTGCCCCAAGAATACCACAGACTCCAACTAGAACTCGCACTTAGAAAATTTAGCATATAGCTGCTGATCCTCAAGGGTCTGAAGGATAACTCTACGGTGGTTTGCATGTTCCTCCTTACTACAGGAGTAGATTAGGATATCATCTATGAACACAATAACAAACACATCTAGGTATGGCCTCAACACCCCATTCATAAGATCCATGAAAGTTGCTGGTGCATTTGTCAGCCCGAAGGATATGACCAAAAACTCATTATGACCATATCGGGTTCTGAAGGTTGTCTTAGGAATGTATTTCTCTCTAACTTTAAGCTGATGATACCCAGATCTAAGACCTATCTTGGAAAAACAGGTAGCACCCTAAAGTTAATTGAATAAGTCATCAATTCTAGGAAGAGGATACTTGTTTTTAATGGTGATCTTATTGAACTGATGGTAATCTATGCATATCCGAAAAGAACCGTCCTTTTTACACATGAAAAATGCTGGAGCACCCCAAGGTGAGATGCTTGGTATAATGAAACCCTTATCTAAAAGATCTTTCAGCTATATCTTTAACTCTTTTAGCTCCGAAGGAGCTATACGGTATGGGGGAATTGAGATAGGCTGAGTATCTAGAAGAGTGTCTATCCTAAAGTCTATCTCCCTATCAGGAGGGACTCCAGGAAGATCCTCAGGAAAGACTTCTGGGAACTCTTTCATGACTGGAACAGACTAAAGAGATGGTGCCTCGGTACAAGAATCCTAAACTCTGACTAGGTAGTAGATACACCCTTTGAAAATTAACTTTCTAGCTTTGAGATATGAGACAAACTGACCCTTAGGGAAAACTGAGTTACCCCTCTACTCTAACACTGGTTTGTTGGGAAACTGGAATTTGACTACTTTGGTTCTGTAATCTACGGAGCATACCCAGCGTGAAGCCAGTCCATACCTATGATGACATCAAACTCTACCATATCTGACTCCACCAAATCCGCTACAATAGCCTTATGATAAATGGAGATTGGACAACCCTATAGATTCTTTGGGCTAAAATGGACTCTCCAGTAGGAGTAGAAACATTGAAGGGCTCACGAAGAAATTCTGGGTTGACCCCAAACTTCACAGCTACGTATGGGATTACAAAAGTCAATGTGGCTCCTGGGTCTAATAATGCATAGACATCACAAGTAAAGATTTTGAGCATACCCGTAACCACATCTAGTGAGTTCTCCTGCTCCTGTTTGGTGCCCATGACATACAAACGGTTTATGCCTTCGCTCGTCCCTGCTGTAGTACCCCTGTGAGATTGTTTACCCTGTGGTGCTGGAAAAACTATTTGTGATCTGGTATCTCTCATATTCTTCTTTCCTATAGGACAATCCTTCAATAAATGCCCCACCTGACCACACTTGAAACAACCATTTGTGTCCATAAGGCACTCTCTGGGATGAGATCTACCACACTTACCACAAGTGGGATAACGGTTTGATCCCCGAGCTACGCTACCCTGTGACTGGATGCTCGAAAACCTTCGGCGCTGTGGCCCCTACTCATTCCTGACCCTCAATGTAGGTACACTAGCGGATAAAGGTGCTGGTCTAGATGTCTTAGGCTGGAAAGATGAGTGACCTCCACCTCAAGTCCCTCTTTTGCTTGTCTCCTGACCTGATGTCTTGGCCCTCTTGCTCCTAAAATCCTCCCTATCCTGAATCTTCTCCTCCTCTACCTGCTACACATACGTCATCAATGGGCTATATCTATATCGCTAATCAACATCGCGTTCCTGCCCTCTCTCTTAGTCATTCGAGAGAGCCTGGATACGAAAAGAACCATCCTACTATGTATATCTGCCACCATAGCTGGAGCGTAACGGGACAGCTGAGTAAACTTGAGGTTGTACTCACGTACACTCATATTCTCCTGCTTCAAGTTTAGAAACTCTCTTACCTTAGCCTGCCTCAACTCCCTAGGGAAGTACTGTCCCAGAAAGGCCTCCTCAAACACTGTCCAAGTGATAGCTGGAGCCCCATCAGCCTTACTCCCTTTCCACTGGTCAAACCAAAGTGTAGTTACCCCCTTGAGTTGATAAGCAGCCAACTCAACCCGCTCAGCATCACCTATACGCATCACCTAAAATACCTTTTAAAGCTCCTCAATGAAGTTATCGGGGTCCTCCTTCACATTGGACCCTGTGAACTCTGGTAGGTTCATCCTCAGAAACTCCCTAACTCTGGCGGTATCTGCCCCGTCATTCCAGTCAGCTCCCTGGCGACCTCCCTAAGTGGTGACTACTTAAGCCAAAGTCTAAATTGCCTGACGAAGCTCCACATTAGTAATGTTTGTCTGCTATGGCTTCCCCACAGGCTCAGCTGGGCCTCTAGGTTCCTCCGGAATTCGGCCAGGCTGGTTTGTGTTTCTTTTGGCTAGGCGTCCTCTGCCCCTTACTGGTCCGTTAGCTCTGTGAGGAGGCATGATTTGAAAAAAAATGGCATGAACGTACGAGTTAGAAAGGACTTCACAGAGATATACTCTCAAACATGAGATAAAGAATAACAAGAAATGATGACACTTCCTAATGTCTCGTAGCCTCCCTATTATAGATGTAGTGTGCTTCACACCTATAGTATGGACTCTACTAGACACGGTTCCATAGACTCCCTAGGACTCTTGAACTCTGTGGTCTGATACTAAGTTTGTCACGCCCCGAGCCTATACCCTAGACATGGCAGCACTCGGAAACCATTTTTGGTCCCAAGC
The DNA here is from genome assembly GCA_000787875.1 of Solanum virginianum. Taxonomy (NCBI): domain Eukaryota; kingdom Viridiplantae; phylum Streptophyta; class Magnoliopsida; order Solanales; family Solanaceae; genus Solanum; species Solanum virginianum. The sequence goes on along the minus strand of DF360072.1, from coordinate 7,603 downwards.
GAACCACTTGGCCTGGCTTTTTACTCGGCGAAAGACTTAATAATAGTGGAAACGCTATATAAAAGCAACAACTAAGCAAAAGTATTCTGTATAACTGAATATAAAAGCTCGTAAGCAATATCTGAATAAACTGAAAACTGAAATGCTAATACATGGTCTATGGAACCTCTATTATAAATGTCTGAAAGGACTACTCAGACAGACCCCAAGTAGCAATAACTAAAAATAAATACTAAAAAGCAACATAACCCAAGAGCCTCGGACTGAGAAGAGGCCTCACCACTATCTAAAAGCTAGCAAGTTCTCAATAAAGCGGTTGCTGAGGAACTCGGTCACCTGCGTCTGTATCATAAAATGATGCATGTCCTAAGGACGTCAGTACGTGGAATATATGGTATGTAAGATGGCCAAAACATTTAAACAGTATATCATAATGCATCTCAAAGGACATAAACATAATTCATAATTAAATAGCAATAATCATAAAAGCTTGTATACTGAAAATTACATGATGAAAACTGATAAGAAAAACTTAGTTTCTTAGCATGGGGAGTTTCTCTAACCAACAACCACCACTATGAGCTTTGTGATGATACAACGTCTTGCCTAAACTTAGTTTCTTAGCTTGGGGAGTTTCTCTAATCGACAACCATCACTATGAGCTTCGTGGTGATACAACGTCTTGCCCACGCTGCCAGAGCCATCCCATACTTTACCGGGGTAGGGGACGAATAACTAGGGGAGTAGATCCATCCCAAACTGGGCCATCTCAGTGGCTACTGAGGAAGGTACTGTAGCACAATCCTATCTATGTTGGCTACATAGTTTATGATCTTGAATAATTTATTCTACTCTCACCCAAATTGGTGCTCAATACTACTCCCAAAATGTTCTTATATGACTCATAACTTTTAAAGAATGAACTCTTTAAATCTTATCTTTCGATGACTTAGCCCAACTTTAACTTTCCTTAGCTTCTCAACTGAAATCTTCAACTTTACTGAAACTACTATCTTTCATGTACTTTTAATCATCTTTCGATGGCTTAGCCCAACTTTAACTTTCCTTAGCTTCTCAACTGAAATCTTCAACTTTACTGAAACTACTATCTTTCATGTACTTTTAATCATGCTAGATTACTCAACTAGAATGCCAAGAACATCTCCAAGAAAATTATTCTTTAACTTGATTTAAACTAATCTTTTTCTCTTGAGATCATATCAAGATTGGTTTTCAAGAAACTCAACAATAAGAGTTCTTTTTCAAGAATGAACATAAACTTGATAACAGTTCTTTAATGGAATTATATAGAGACCAAAAATTATAATATTCATCAAGAATCTATGGAATTTATCATGAAAATTAACATACTCACAAAGTTTATGGGAAACTTAGTCTCAGTTTATACTTGAAGGTTCATGGGTGAAAACTAGTTTCAATCTCTAAAAATATTAGCAAAATAATTGCTTTTGGGTGGCCTTACATACCTTGGAATGACTTCTTGGAAGATTGAAAGAATAATCTTTAATGCCCTATTGTTCTTGAATTCTACACTTGGAGTTCTGGGAATGGTTTCTTGCTTTTTAACATATGAATGTGAAGAAGAAATAGATTTTAAAACATTAATCAACTTAAAACTGACTTAGTTTAGGATATGGGGTGTGGGAAAAGTCGAATTTTTCCTTTCCCATAGAAAAAACGAAACAGACCATATTCTTACATTAGTGCGCGATGCGCACTAGTGCTTTTTTGCACTTTTTCACGAATTTTTGTGTTTCGTTAAATTTCGGAGAAAAATCAAAGGGTGGTTCTGCATCCACTCCGCATCGCAGAAGGGGCGTGGAAATCCCATTGTTTTAAGCTCACTTGGATAAAAATAATTCGTATTTTTTTGAGTTAAAGCCGAGTCGAGATCATTTTTCGACTCGATTCTTTTCACTGATCGCAAATTCTATCTCGAATTTGCAAACGGAGCAAGGGAAGACACGTTACACGCAAGGTCAATTCTAGGGGTATTTTCGTCATTTCACGAGATGCTACATAACCGTATACACATGTTTCTTTTTAATTACTCCCTCCATCTCATTTTATGTGACACCCATTCTTTTTTAGTCCATCCCAAAAAGAATGTCAACTTACTTGAATTAGAAATATTTTTTAGTTAAAATTCCCAATTTACCCTTAATTAAATGATTTTCAATCACACAAATATTTATGGATGATTTTAGACCACAAGTTTCAAAAGTATTCTCCTTTTTCTTAAATAATGTGTCAAGTCAAATGGTGTCACATAAAATGAGATGGGGGAGTACTTTTTTTTTAATTATAATTTTTTAAAACTAACAAAGAGAAAAATCTGCACCATAATCATTGGATAAACTATAAATCTTACCAATTATACATAGATTTTAATATAACTCTTACTGAAAAAAAAATTAAACCACGAATTAATATCTGACAATTAAATACTAAATATAATATTAAAATAGTTTTAACAATTACAAATCTATATTTAAGTGATACAGAAAATTTAAAGTGTTAAAACAAAATTCACGTGTCTACCATAAAAACATTTATTATTAAAATTTAAATTGTTAATTGAGATTTGAAGACAGTTATTAGTTTTAAAATTCAAAAATACAAAAGGCGGATAAATAGGATATTTCTTTAACTGATAAACAAGATTATAAGTTTAGAGTTCAAAAACACAAAATGTCTATTTATTTCTAAATCTGTTTTTGTCACTCTACTTTTTTTTTTTCTCTTTTGATTTATTGTGTATTTCTTGCTTTATAACAAACAATGAACTAAATATACATTTTTCACTCATTCACATGATGAGTACAGGGGCAAACAAGAAGCAACAAGAAAATATTCTCTTTCAAAACATGAGAACTACCAGATTGCGATGCCACCATCAAAGAAGAAATAGGTATAGTTGATCTTAATCTCCAAATTTCTTAATGTATAATACTTGCACTTTTTTTTTTCCGTCTTCCAAAAAAGTTGAATTGTATTTTTATCCTTCTTAAAAAATATCAAAACAACTCTCATATACCATTACTAATATTTTTAACTTTTTAGTTTGACTCATTAATATTAAAGATAAATTTTTTCTAGATTGTTACCACTTTCACATAATAGAAAAAAAAATCACATTAGTGAAACATAATTCTTTATATGTTAGAATTATTAAGATTAGCAGAAATTTTGTGAATCACATTGATGTTTCATTTGTTTTTAATATACTACAATGAATTGCTTAGAAGTGTTATTTGCTTCTTATAACTTACAAAATGATTACTTTTCAATACTATTTTGCGCATCTCGCAGATATTGTACTTGCAAAAAATTTGAAAGAATGTAAAATCTACATATTATTTTTTTAATTTAAATCAAGACAAGATAAACAAATAATATAATTACTTAGTTAAATATAATGTATGCCTTTTGAATACGATAAATAAACTATATAATAAAATAGGACCTTTAATATAATAAATAAATTATACAATATGGCTTTTTGAATACAATCTATATTTATTGAATTATATGCAAAAATATACATAGTTGAAAAAATGGTTAGATCAATAGAAGTTATCTACAATGTGGCACTTCTAAACTTCTAATTAGGAGATTAAATTTATCTTGATAAAAGTTCACCATAATAATTTATTTTTTTTAAATTTATAGCTATAGAAATAATATTTTGATATTATAACAAAGAAACTGTGTATAAATAATATTAATTTTACATTCTCAAATAAATAACTAATACCTTTTAAATATATTAACAAGTTAATATTAAACTTTAATTAATTTTAATTTATAACATAGTTGTCTTTTATAATATCTACACAATGCGCGGACAGTATACTAGTACTAATATTATTAAAAGGAGAGGATAAATCCACCACATTCAGCCAAGTGGCTGATTAAGAATATGTCATATGGCATCTTAGGATAAATAATTAGTTAAATTAGTTATTAGTTAATATTTAAAAACTAATTATTAAAAAATTAATTAAACAAAATTAAAAAATTTATAAAATAAAATAAACTGTTTCCTACAAACTCAAAACACATGCTTATTCGGTTTCCCATCTCAGTATATCCAATTACTTCTTAATTTATTTAGTTTTGCCTTTCCCCTTTTTAAGGATAAAAATAAATTGATTAATCACTTAATATTTTCCAAAATAGTGAAAATTATCAACACAATAAAAATCATAATTTTTAGTTTTAATGAACAAAAAGATTTTTAAAAAATTACGACTTTAAAATTTATGGTTTCAAAAACTAATTAATTTAATGTGTCTCCAACTAAATATTAAAACTATCCATTACACTCTTACTTCTACACAATTTATACTAATTAACATTTAGTTATATTTTAAAATTATGGGTTGTGCATGTTAGAACCCGTATTTCATGCATTGGAGCAATTAGGAAATTTGGGACCAAAAATTAGAATTAATTGGAAGTTGGAACATTTGAGTATTCTGGCCGTGTTGAGTTTCAATTTTCGGATCATGATTCTATCAATTTCATCATCTCTGAAATATCGAATCTAGTCTAGGGGAACGTGCAGGACTTAATTTGGAGTTAAAATAAAGATTTTGGATGATAAGTTGCATTTTTAGTTGTACCGGAGCCAAAGTTTGACTTTGGTCAACATTTGGAGTTCAGAAGCTTGATTTGAAATTTTGAAAATTTCAGCAGTTTCGTATGAGTTGTTACCAGAGCCAAAGTTTGACTTTGGTCAATATTTGGGGTTTAGAAGCTTAATTTGGAATTCTAAAAATTTCAGCAGTTTCGTATGGGCAAACTAACACTAGAAATGGTTTCGTTGTAATTTTTGGAGCTTCTGAGAATATTTTGAGTTTTTGGAATTCGAAACTAGTTTAAATAAGTTTTATCATGCTTTGGAGTCAAGGAGGCCTTAATTGCAAATTTTGATATTTCCTTTGGATCCGGAACGTCGATTTTGGGCTAAAAGGACTTTTTGTTCAGTTCCAAGGCTTTCGAGTGATTTTGACCCACCGGTAGTGTTCGAAATTGAAAGTGGGATCCATATTGGCGTAAAACGATCTCCATTGGAAATTTTGACTGCACCATTGAGTTCGGAATGTCATTTCTAGTAAGATTTCATATATGAATTATATTCTTATGACTTCAGATAAGGCCGAAACATCGAAATTAAGTTTGAGCAGTAGATGAATAGTAACATGTGGGCCACGTGGTCCAATCAGAGGCTACCACGTGGCCATTACTGTGCAGTCAACCTGCATATTTACGCAGAGGCGGTTCAGAATTGAACAACTTGTTTCCAACTTTCCAACTTTCAACCTCAATATCTCTCTCATTTTTTATTCGATTTGGGTGATTCAAAAGGGCTAATGTTAGAACCCGTATTGTGGGGCATTGGAACCATTGCGAAATTTTGAACCAATGTTATAATTTTAAAAAAATTTGGAACTCAAGTGTATTTTTGAAAAGTTTGAGGATTCAAGTTGAAATTTTTCAAGAGATGTATGGGTATAACCTTATATGTGTACACATGTATATGTATATATTCAAGAGTTTTATTTAATTCCTTGAGCAAGTGTTTTCTTAACATTAAGACATTTGGAACAAGAAATTAATTTAGGGTGGTCCTACTTGATTTTCGTCCCAATTTCATTTGGCCATGTGTGAAGTTGGAGGCTAATATGAGTTATAAATATATATGTTACCTCTTACTCTTCACAAGAAGAGTTTCCTAACACTTAGAAAATACAACTTCAAGAACCTTCTTTGAGACTCTCGGGTGAACAGTAACAATCCCCAACAATTCATGTTTTTCAATCTTTCAACTATTTGATGCTACAAACCTAGTATATGGGACCCCCCAAGTAGTGTGGAAGTGTTGGATTGCCAAGGAAACACCTAGTAATTTGATATTAAGGATTTGGAGTTCTTAAGAGATTAACAAGGTATGTTGATTTTCCTTTGGTTTGAGTTAGAATTAAAGCTTGTATGGGTATGGTGTGTGCTAAATCGCAAGAAAATCATGGAAGTTTGCTTGTTTAAGTAAATTCTAGGCTTGGGAGGTATTGGGTTCGAAATTGGGCATAGATGTATATGCGTTTGTTCTTGTCTTAAAAATTATGTGTTTGTGTTTAGTTGGTATACAATAATTCGTGTGGGGTGAAAGAAATATTGGGAATTGTTTGTATAGATTCTAGAGGGGTTGGTCGAATTTGGACCCTTAATTGTATTGAAATATTGCGTTTTAATGTTTGGAGTTTACGTTGGGCGTTTGTGTGTTGTGTTATGATTCTTGGAGTATATAGAAGTGCTTGAGTATGGTAATTATGTGTTTGAATTGTATGCTGCCTAGTTTTTTAGTTTTGGTAAGAAGATGAAATGCGTTAGTGAATTAGTGAAGTTGCGAGCTTAGAAAGATTTTTATTGTTGTTGTTGTTGTTGATGATGAATTGGGGCCGAGATGGAGCCCCGGGATGGCCTAATTTAAGGGGAAATTCTGGCGAAATTTCTATAGAATTTTGGAGTAAATCTTAGAAGTTAAAGACCGTAAAGGAGTCTAACTAACTATGACGCTATTGTGATGTTTGTAGACGTTGGGTGTCCGAAAGAATAGATTGGATTGGTTTGACGTTAGAGTTAAATTAGCGAAGAAAGAGAGGTATGTAAAGCATTTTGATCCTGTGGCATGAATTAATGATAAACTGTTAGCGTTATAAGCTCGAGAAATCCCTTTTTCTATTTCCCAATTTGAGCTTAGATATGCTCCTAGCGCTATGAATAAGAACCCTATTTGTCTTTTTGATATTCTTTAGCAAAAATGTGTTAATTTGATACCTTGGCATGCTATTGTTAAACACGAACCTTGAAATGAACTTTACCTGAATTTCTAATCGTGAATTAGACCCATGATTGTCCCTTGATACGCCCTTGCAAATATGAATTAGTTCAAGCTTTGCATTCTTGCAATTTACAAGTTGGAGGAAATATGCAATTTTGTAACTAAAATTTGAGAAATCCTATTCCTATTGCAATCCGTCTACTTCTAATTCCTATGTCCCTAAGATTTAGTATGTTTGTATGATTAAAAGAAGTTTGGCAAGCCTTGAACCCTCAAAGTCTTGTAGGTTGGTGAAAATATAGAAAGTCTAGTAAGGTTGAAGGAATACTTTTTCTAAGGCTTGAAAAGTGGCAATAACCATAATTTTTGATAAAACATCCGAATTGCCTAAAGCTAATTTGAAACATCTTGTAGTAGTTTGTGTGATATAAAATTAAGTAAGTCCCTTTCAAATCGCCACGACACCTTCTCCTTGAAGTTGACGGTTTTAAAAGGTTTTAAGACGAGTTATACATCATTACTGGATATAAATAATTCACTACTATTCTGAATTTTCTTTTTAATAATACTATATTAAATGCGAACATGATTGTTGTACTATTCTTTGGAATATTTGATAAATAATATTTGGATTTCTAGAAATGAATATTTTGCATATCATTGGAATTATGGAAATGATTTTTTTTGTGTATAAATTTTGAATTTCCTTAAAAGCTACTTTCCAACAGATATACT
>DF360073.1:46836-61355 GCA_000787875.1 Solanum virginianum | reverse complement strand
AAGGACGTCGGCTCACTTATCCTACATTTATGCTTTGCGTCGGAGATGTCGGGATTTGAACCTTCTGATGTGATGCTATGATATGGCGCGAGCTTGAAGGTCGCCATCGTTCCGGTCCGTTAGGCATCAGTTTGGTATTTTGAAAAGACAAAAGAAATATTCCTTTGACATTTGCATATGAGTCTGATCTTTTATACCTCTGTTTGGACTATTACTCTCGTTTACAATTGGTACTTTCTGCTTTACATTTTCGGTACGTACTTCATACTGACCCCTTCCTTCAGGGGCTGCGTTTCATGCCCGCAGGTACAGACGGACAAAGTAGCAGGCCGCCAGCTTAGGACCCCAGTTTGCAGTTTGAAGAGCTCCCTTGTTTCAGAGCCATTTTTGGTATATATGCTCCTTCATTACTTTGTATTATACTCATTTGTGGGTACGACGGGGCCTTGTCCCGTCCTATGATTCAGTATGTCTGTATAGAGGTCTGTGGACTCCTGTGAGTGTGGGATATGTTTGTCAGTCTGTATATCATGTACGTATGCCGGGTATGTGGGACATGTCAGTCAGTCTGTATATTATGTATGTATGTTGTGTTTGTTGGGCGGTTTAACTGTAGTGGTGACCTTGTCGGCCCGTGTGTATATATGTATGTTCTGTTTGTTGGGATTGTCTTTATGCAAGGTTCGGTTAGCTAATAAAACAAAGGAAACTCTGCCAAAATTTCTGTAAGTGAGTTAGTTATTATGATTGGAGTCTGACTTAGCAGTTGTGTCTGGGTGTCCCAATCGGGCACCAGTCATGGCCCCGAGGTTGGGTCGTGACAGTTTATGCTTGAAATTTAATATGGTGAAATACCTATATTTTACATAATTACATGACAAAACCTCAGCTATATGACCTGGAGGGGATGGGAAAGGTGAGCGAGATCGAGAGAGGGAGGAGAGAGATGAATTTTATATGTATATTTATCAAATTGTATCTTTATGTGTCAAATAATTGTATATGTATATCTAATATATACATAAATTTGTATATCTGGCAAACAAGATTGGAGAGGGAGGAGAGAGGCGAGCAAGAGAGGGAAGAGAGTGGAGAGAGGCAAATTGTATATGTATATCTGTCGAATTGACATGTGTATCTGTCAATATAATTATATATATATAGCTAGTATACTGTTAGGAGTGGAGCATGAGCGGAAGTGTGTATAAAGTGAGAAATTTGAGAATATGGAAGAATGGATGCAAGATAAGTAACAAAATGAGGAATACACACAATATGGATAATATGAATATTATGAGAGTATTATAATATACCAAGTATTAAGGTAGTAAGAGAAGTAACAATATCTCACAATATATAAATAAGAAATGTGTGTGAAGGAGAATATGAGAGAGTATGGAAGGTGGTTATAAAAGGAAGTTCTTTGTATTGATGTTTTTGCTTCTTGATTTCTTGGATTCTTGGATGGTTACAAAATCAATGCCATGGGATGGTATTTGTACTACTCAACCTCCCCAATGGTCGACTAGGATCAATTTGATTCAATGGATACAAATAAGTCTCTAGAAACCTCTACCAAAATATCTTGTATCTAGAATACTCTCCCTAAATATCCAAATTTCTCTAGAATCTTCCAGTCTTCTTTAGAGAACTCCACACGTCTTTAGAACCTTCTAGACTCCTCTAGAGAATTCCACACATGTCTAGATCCTTCCAGACTTTTCTAGATTATTCTCTATATCTAGAATTTAGGCCGCATTATTATGCCATAAATTGGGTCACACTTAATAATCTCCACCTTGGCACAAGTTTGTTGCATTCTTCTTGTATGAGCTTCAAATGACTTAGCATGTGTGAAGACCAACTAAGTCTAAACAATGATGAAACTTAGCCACTGGAAGTGGCTTAGTAAGCATATCTGCCAGGTTTTCTGAAGTATGAACCTTTTTAATAGTGATTTCTCCTTTTGCAATTGTGTCTCTGACAAAGTGATATTTTATTGAAATGTGGTTGGTCTTGGAGTGATCGACATCATTCTTGGTGACGAATATAGCACTTCGTCTATCAGAAAATATATTAGTTATACCTTGCGGAACACCAAGATCCATGATAAGACTGTGCAACTATATTGCCTCATTTATACCTTCTATAGCTGCTACATATTCCGCTTCAGTCATAGATAGAGCAGCTTTAGATTGTAAAGAGGTCTTCTAGCTTATTGCATCGAAACCTAGGGTGAATATATCACTTGAAAGTGATATATTCGATCTAGATCTCCACCATAGTCAGAGTCAACGAACCCAACATTATCAGTTGAAGAATTTTGATTTCTATCAAAGACTATCCCTAAATCTGTAGTACCTTTTAGATAGCAAAATATCCACTTGACACTATTCTAATACTCTTTGCCTGGGTTATGTGTATGTCGACTAAACATACTTAAAGCATATGCAAGATCAGGTCTAGTGCATATCATGACATACATAAGACTCCCAACTGCACTAGTATAAGGAGTGCTAGCCATTTTTTCTTTCTCTTCCTTTGTACTTGGACAATTTGTAGATGATAGTTTAAAATGAGCAACAAGAGAAGTGGAGATAGACTTATAACTTTTCATGTTGAATTTATCAATGTTCTTCTTAATGTATTTTTCTGTGATAGAAATAATTTTCCAGCTTGTCTGTCTCTATGTATTTCCATACCAAGAATCTTTTGTGTTGCACCAAGATCTTCCATTTAAAACTCTTTGCTGAGTTGAGACTTCATGTTGTTGATGAGAAGTCCCAAGATGCAATAACCATGTCATCCACATACAACAACAAATAGATATAAACATCATCAACCTGCTTGAAGTAAAGACAGTAGTAATATTGATTGCGAATATAGTCATGTCTGATCATGAATGAATCAAATTTCTTGTACCATTGTCTAGGAGCTTGCTTAATGTTATATAATGATTTCTTCAAGCGACAAATGAGGTTTTCTTTCCCAGGCTCAGGAAATCCCTTTGGTTGTTTCATATAAATTTCTTCTTCAAGATCTCTTGAAGAAAAGCAGTTTTGACATCGAGTTGCTCTAACTCTATATCAAACATGGTAACCAATACAAGGACTCTAATAGAGATATAACGAACAATAGGAGAGAATATTTCATTGAAGTCAATACCTTCTCTTTGATTACAGCCTTTGACTATGAGACATGTCTTTTATCTTACAAGTTTAACTCCCGGGATACCTTCCTTTAGCTTATAAAGCCATTAGCAAGTAAGTATCTTTCGGCCTAGAGGAAGCTCAACCAGATCCCAAGTACCGTTCTCCTAGAGGCTTTCGATTTCCTCATTCATTACCACAAGCCACTGAGATGACTTATGAGAAGAAATAGCTTTGGAATAAGATGATGGTTCTACTCCAATCGGAGTTTCTTCACCAACTGAGAGTGTATAAGAAACATAGTCATGTTAAGGATATTTTGTAAATTTTGTGACTGTCCTTTTTGAACGATCTCAGGAGACGATAATTCAGCTGTTATGAACCTTGTGACTCATCAATGGTAATAAGGTCATGTATCTCTTGATATGCTTTATGACTAGACTAAGAGTATTGGGTGTTCGCAAAATGAGGAATACACACAATATGGATAATATGAATATTATGAGAGTATTATAATATACCAAGTATTAAGGTAGTAAGAGAAGTAACAATATCTCACAATATATAAATAAGAAATGTGTGTGAAGGAGAATATGATGTATTAGAAGAAATAGAAGACTTCGAACCAGAGGATTTTAACATAGCATGTTCATTGAAGGTGATATCTCTACTAAGAATGATCTTCTTAGTCTCAGGACACCATAATCTATAGCCTTTAGATTCAGAAGAATAACTAATGAAAATGTATTTTATAGCTCTTGGAGCTAATTTTCCATCATTAATATGAGCATAAGCAGTACACCCAAATACTTGAAGGAAAGAATAGTTGATAGGTGTACCTGACCATACTTCCACTGGAATCTTGAAGTTAATTGATGTGTCTGGAGATCAATTTATGACATATGTGACTGTAGAACAGACTTCAGTCCATCGATCTCGTCGATGCCATAAATGAGCATTGGAGAGCATGCAATGAACTCTCTCCAGAAGAGTTCTGTTTAAGCGTTCTGCAACACCATTTTGTTGAGGCCTTTGGAGAAGTGTTTTATGTCTAGCAATACCGGCTTGCGCGCAGAACTCTGTGAAGTCTCCATCACAGAACTCCAATCCTCGATTTGTCCTCAGCTTCTTCACCTTTCTCCCTATCTGGTTTTCAACAAGAACTTTCCACCTTTTAAAAGCAGATAAAGCTTCATTTTTATGCCTCAACAAATAAGTTCAAACTTTATGAGAGAAATCATCAATGATTGTCATCATAAAGCACTTGTCAGAGTAAGATGGGACTCTAGAAGGTCCCCATAGATCAGAGTAGACACAATCGAGAATACCTTTAGAGTTATGAGTAGCAGTAGAAAAACTTACTTTCTTTTGTTTCTCATAAATGCAGTGCTCACAAAAATCAAGCTTACCTGTTTCGGGTGAACCTAGAAAACCACGTTTGTTCAGGATATCCATGCCTTTCTCGCTCATATAACTAAGGTGCATGTGCCATAGACGAGTGTGATCAACATCAGAAAGAGAGGATGAAATGGCTGCAGAACCTATCACTGTATGTCCTTGCAAAATATACAGACTTCCATCTCTAATAGCCTTTAGGAAAACTAGGGCGCCTTTGGTGACTTACAGAACTCCACCTTCAACTGAGAATTTATAGCCAAGTTTCTCCAGAGTACCCAGTGATATCAAATTTCATTTTAAGTCAAGAACATGTCAAACCTTAATTAATGTTCGGATAATACCATCATGTGTCTTGATTTTAATTGAACCTATCCCAATAGCCTTGTATAGGGAATCATTTACCATCAAGATGATGCCACAATCAACGGATTCATAAGTGGTAAACCAGTCCTTGTGAGGACATATATGATAGGTACAACCAAAATCAAGACCTCGTTCATTAAGACTCTTCTTAGAAGAAGATACGAGTAACACTATGTCACCTTCTGAGTCTGTTTCAATGAAACTGGCTTCGATATTTTTTTGAGGTTGTTTGAATTTTTCTTCCTTTTCTTTCTTATTTTTTAATTTATAACATTCAGAAATTTCATGCCCTGGCTTTTTGTAATAGCGACAAGTTGTGTTGGCTTTATGTCCCTTGGATTTTGATCTTGAATCTCTTTTAAGATTATTTACTTTTCCATAAGTCCTCCCTCTTACATTAAGTCCTTCGGCTTTATCTTCAGAATGTACTTCGAGGTCAAAATTTTCTTTAGAAAGAAGAGATGCTTTAACATCTTCAGATGTTAAAGTATCATGATTGTCATATAACATTATTTCCTTGAAGTGTTTATAAGAGGGAGGTAAGGAGATGATTAATAAAACAACCTTGTCCTCATCTTCAATTTTAATATCCAAATTCTCGAGATCAATAATAATAGAATTAAATTCATTAAGATGAGCTTGAATAGAAGTACCTTCAGCCATGCGAATAGTATAAAGTTGTTCTTTGAGACGAAGTTTGTTGGCAAGACTTTTAGTCATGTAAAGTGACTCTAATTTTATCCATAGCCCAACTGCAGTTTTCTCGTGAACAATGTCATGTAATACCTCCTTTGAGAGATATAATCGTATGGTAGTCAATGCTTTCTCGTCTAACTCTTGCCACTGCTCATCCGTTATTATTGAAGGCTTCTTAGCTTTTTCCTTAAGAGCTTTCTTTAATCCGTTATGTGTGAGAACGGCCTTTATTTGGATTCTCCAAATGCTAAAACTTATCTTGCTATCAAATTTCTTAATGTCGAACTTAGTAACTGTCGACATAATGAACTGTTAGCTCTGATACCAATTGTTAGGAGTGGAGTGTGATTGGAAGTGTGTATAAAGGAAGAAATTTGAGAATATGGAAGAATGGATGCAAGATAAGTAACAAATGAGGAACACACACAAGATGGATGATATGTATATTACGAGAGTATTATAATATACTAAGTATTAAGGTAGTAAGAGAAGTAACAATCTCTCACAATATATAAATAAGAAATATGTGTGAAGGAGGACATGAGAGAGTATGGAATGCGGTTATAAAAGGAAGCTCTTTGTATTAATGTTTTTGCTTCTTGATTTCTTGGATTTTTGGATGGTTACAAAATGAATGTCATGGGATGGTATTTATACTACTACACCTCCCCAATGGACAGCTAGGATCAATTTGATCCAATGGCTACAAATAAGTCTCTAGAAACCTCTATCAAAATATCTTGTATCTAGAATGCTCTCCCTAAATATCTTAGATATTTACAAGGTGTAAGAATTCTCTAAACCTATTTTGAATGCTCTGAAACCTTCCAAGTTCCTCCTTCAAGATCCACATTTATGTAGAATCTTTCAAACTTCTCTAGAGAACTCCACATGTCTTTAGGACATTCCAGACTCCTCTAGAGAATTTCACATATGTCTAGATCCTTCCAGACTTTTCTAGATTATTCTCTATATCTAGAATTTGGACCACATTATTATGACATAAATTGGGCCACACTTAACATATACATATGTAATTGTATATCTGGCAAGAAATTAGAGAGAGAGAGAGAGAGAGAGAGAGAGGAGAGAGGGAGAGAGAGAGGGAGAGGAGAGAGGGAGAGAGAGAGGAGAGAGGGAGAGGAGAGAGGGAGGGAAAGAGAGAGAGGAAAAGAGGAGAGAGAAGATAGCAACACAACCCTAACTATATCAATAAAATCCTAACTATAGCTATAAATTATAATTTTTTTTCAAACTATAATAGTATAATATAAATACATATTATATGTTTGCCTAGTTACATTATTTTTCCATTCCTTTATACTGCTAAACAAGTAGCAATTTAAATTTAGAAGGTTTTATTTGTCTTATTGACAAATAGATAACAAGCAGAGGGAAAGAAATTGTTTGAGTATATTAAGTAGGTACAAATTCCTTTACGAAATTAAAACTAGTAAAATAGCAATTAGCTTAGCATCTATAGAGGGATGAAATTAATTAGGTGATGTGTCTATTATGGTTCATGGACTCACTAATAAAGTCAGTCTACATGTATAGAATAACGAAAGAATGAACAAGACTATCTAATATATATATATATATTCAAATATTGTTTTGCTTCAAAAACTCTTTCTTTTATGCAAGTGCAATATAATTTCTCGACGCAATTGTGTAGCCCATAAACCAAATTCTTCAGGAATTCAATTTGCAATAGGAATTAGCTTTGCAACTTTTGATCAGCAGTCATCTAAGGACCCAGGTCTCTTGATATTCGTATAACACTCCTGAAATACTGTTAGTCAGTACTAGTATCTCCAAGGGACAATTTAAGCTTAACTCAAAATCAGTGTTTTCAAAGGTATTTTGGGGCGAGTTCCAGCATGGCGTATCAAAAAAGCTTTGGGATGCAAATAAAAATGTAAATTCATAGGATGTATTTGTAAATTTGAGGTATAAGGTACAAAATAATATCTCTAGGAGTAAAAACATACGTCTCATGAGTTAAATTTGAGATTTATTACTTTAAAAGTAGTTTTGTTATAGAGTGTTTTAAATTATGTATAATGTTAGTCATACTTTCTGCTATCACACTGTTGTGATTATTTCTAAAATATACAAAAAAAAAGAAAGCAATTCTAATAGAAATTGGCCCTGTATGAATTGATTACGCCTTAAATTGATATGATATCCCATAACACTATGCCTGTGAGGCAATTTGATTAACTTTTTGTCGTTGCTCTTGATCATTTTGTTCTTCTCCTTCTTGGAAATATATAAAGAAAATCAATGCAAGTATTGGTTGAGGATGAGAAAGAATAATAGTTGTGGAGAAGAAAGATAATTTCATTCGAAGGACTTATCTCAATTTCAAGAATTACCACTCTCTCTGAAGAAGAAATTACCCAATATCTTCTGGAAAAACTCCCTAGTAGTGAATTATTTGAGAAAAAAATTACCCATAACTACTTTAAAAAAATAAGCTAATAGAAATGTGGAAGGCCACTGAACCCTTCACCCTCACAGATTTGGGATGAAATTTCTACAATATGAGCAAAGCTCTACACAAAGGACCTTGATTTGTAGCTTTCTCTCAGTCAGGAAGTGGGAACTAAATTTTGTTCCTAAAGCTGGAATAGAGCCATTTGGGTGAGGCTACTTCAACTACTAACCGAATTCTGTGATAGGAACAGATTATTGAAAACTGACACATGTATTTCCTCCATCTTGAGAGTGACAGAACCGCAGCGAGACGGAATGAGCTTTTAATCTGCCCCATCACACCTTGCATTGCACTTTTATGTGTTTTCAACTCATTCTGCTCCACTTCACATAATTTTTTTTCACTTCCCAAAATGGATTATGGACAGCTTTTAGTTATTGAATTTTTTCTATATTTTTTTATGTGAGTAGCACACATTAATTATGGTATTAATTAATTTACAAATCATATATAGACCTACCTATTCTAAGTTGGCAATGACTTACATATAATATATACTCCATATCAACTATAATAATTTTTAAAGATTCTCAACTTTGCTAACTTTTTAATTTAATTAACCATGCAACAATTCCCATATAAAAATTTACTATTGCACAAGCAGCTAACAAAATTATAAGATAAATTAAAAACTACTAACACAAAAGTAATAAATAATATTGTACACATTAAAATTTTATAGGACTCTACAAAATTAGTCTTATTTCAATTAGGGTAGAGGCTACTCGACCCTAAATCCTAATTTATGCCTATAGAAAGGGTATTATATTTCATTGAAAAGGCATCTCCAAATATTCCATAGGGAGATCAAAATATGATGACTTAAGGAGGTCAAAATCATTGCCCTCGAATCATGGAGACCCCACTAACGGCCCTCCAATCATAGAGACGCCACTGACGGCCCTCGAATCATGGAGAAATATTATGAAAGAAGAATCAAAGGATAAATATATTTGTAACCACATAGTTTATCAATAATATTTCATGTTTCTTCCGATTTTATTCGTGATTGTAATTTATTTTTTATCACTTTAAAATTTGTTGCAAACAAACATATGAAGCTGTCAGGGAAAAATAGTACTCCCTTCGTCCCAACTTATGTAGCACCTTTAGGATTTCAAGATTCAAATTAATCTATCTTTGACTATAAAATTTTTGTATATTTTTTAAATATTTTGAATTATTAATTATTATGACCTGTATTACTTTTTACATAGTTTGAAAATTTATAAATTTCATTTCAAAAATTTTTTAAATTTCATGTGCAAATTTTTGATCAAACTCAAGTTGTTTAACTCTCAAAAAATAAAAAATACCACATAATAGAAGAGTAGTAGCTTTTTTCTCCCACGAAAAAGTTAAATGAATAATAGATGAAGCTATCAGGGAAAAGATTTTTTTTCTTTTTCGAAAAAAATTGTAAGTGAACATGCGTTTTGGATTTCTTTTTCACAAAAGCATATTATCAGATTTGATTACGAAGGAAGGAATATTATTTTTAGTTTTTGTTTTGTTTAACCCCGCAACTCACGCTGCATTAATTTTTAGAACTTATTTCAGCACGCCCTGCCTTGCCTGCATATTCTTACACCCGCCTCACCTCTACTACCGAAAAGGATCTTTTTCAGAACTTATGATCAAACATTAAACTCTGCAAATACAATCATATCCCCTAGAACACTTATTGCTTGATTTTTAGTCCTAAACGGTGCACTCTCTCTACATAATAGCACCTCAGGGAAACTTATAAATAGAGGTTATTTATCATTTCATTAATTATAGAAAGATATAAAATAATAGAAGCTAGATGTCTCTATGCCCAAATATGAATGAGACCATAGCTTCAAGTAGCAGCTACATGTTTGGCTTCAAGCATCTTCTCATATTCCTCAATAGATCGAAACAGCTCTGAGAAGTTTCCCTTACCGAACCCTCCACAACCCCCCTTCTGATAAACTTGTCCATTTTCATCTTTCAGCATGCAACCAATTCTCTGAATTATTTCAATAAATATTGTTGGCCTGCACAAACGGCAATTACTCGAGTGAGAAGACAAATGAGAAATAGACCAAAAGAGATACAAACATTTAACATGATTCGGTCAACCGACCTACATCCACCACAGAAAATGTATAAAAGAGGATATATAATATCGAGAGAAATAATTTCACCAATTCACTTAGAATAAAAAAGGTTCACACACAATTGTGTCTCATAATTTCACCCCCCACACAAAACTCTCAGATCCCCAAGGACTATATTGTGGATGCTACTAAATTAGAAAGAATGAACTTCTATTTATAGTCATAAATTTTTTTCTACTAGAAAGAGGACTTGCTAAATATGGAGAATTTCCATTTTCTTTTTTCCTAAAAGGAAAATTTCAATTATGGTAAGAAACCGAGGACAAATACCCAGCAGATCTCCTCAGTACTCGCCAAATAGGTTGCGACTAGAACTAAACCCACTGAGATGAACACCTATTTGTGACCTAGGTCTTGGAAAAGCATATTGACACCTTGGTTGTCATCATTACGCACTTTCCTGTCAAATATTGCTTGCAGAGCTTCAAACTAAACGTTTACTTTATGAGCAAAGGTTGCAGCGCTTCAAGGAACTCACCAATTACGCACCAACCTTTTGCTGCACATTCTGTTTCTACAACTACTCATCAAGAATTTGGCTCAGTTTGGTTATCATAGTGACCACGGTTGATCTTCTCCATCGAGAAGTCGTGGCCATGGTGGCAAAGGTCACGACTGCGGTGATCCTGAGAAGAATATCCTCATCAAGGAAAAGGTTTACTACTTTGCTCCTGATATGCAAGAGAACTAATGCAAAGATGTATCAGAGTTGATCAACACCATCATAAAACTACCGCATTCATTACATCACTCCTTTTCCAAGGAATATTTTTTCTAATTCAAGAAGTACTCACAAGGAACTTATTGACTGGATTTACCGACCTTGGTCCAAAACAGTAGGTAAATCACAAGGAGGCTGGTCATCAAATTAAGAGTCCTCAGTACTTCCATCAGCGGACGCTCTCTTTTAGAGAGTCCTTGGTACTTCCATCAATGGACACTCTCTTTTAGAAGATCACATTTAGTTAGACATGCGGGGGATGGATGATCTCTAAATCAAATAGGCAGTGACGGGAATTGCTAGGCAATGTAATGCCAGCTTCTAGATTATTCTGGTGTGCAACTCTGCTACAGTTAAGAGGAGTTGTTAGATGCCTTATTGCTATGTCTCAGCTAAATTCTCGGACATCTCCTTGCCATATATCAAAATAATTCAGTATCCACCAACTCCTTACCATACCAACTCTTCTCATCATCTTTCTTTCTAAATGCATAGAATACTTTCGAAGTATACCTACTCTGCAACATCTCTCCACCTAATATTTTGGCGCTTATCAGAAAATCTCGCTTTCAAGCATGCCACCTAACTATCTTGAAATATGATCTTCAAATATGCTATGGTATGTAGTCACGACTTAAGAAACCAACATTCCCAGGTAAACTCTAGGATTAGATATTTCTCATAAGCAGATTTGCTTAGAGAATAACTGATACAGCAACCAAGATATATAAACCACCTACAGGTACTTTTCATTGTAGACGTAGATTAATAACCAGATAAAAGATTATGCAACCTACAGACTACAACAATTAGCTAAGCTAACGTGTTTAATTTATTTGTACAGTCGGAATCAATAACTTAAGAATATCATAATGTGTTACAGTAAACTAATTAATAGGTAATTCAGTTAAGAGTCGAGGTAAAGAGTGATAACATACCTGTCTCCAACAGGCTTGGTGAATATCTGAAGCAGAGTACCCTGATCATCCCTGTCCACCAAGATTCCTAATTCTTCACACGCCTGGATTTGTTCATCACTCAGTACATCCCCTGCCCTACTCTTCAAATTCTTATAATAAGTTGGCGGAGGCGAAGGCATGAATTCAAATCCCCCAACTCCACTCCTCTTCCTCATTTCCCTCAAAGTTCTGAATATATCCTCTGTGACCAAAGCTAAATGTTGCAATCCTGCCCCTTCATTATGCTCTAAATAAGTCTGAATTTGACTCTTCCTTTTGGTTCCATAAACTGGCTCATTCAATGGAAGCAGCACTGTCTCGTCATTGTTTGCTAGCACCACTGAGTTCAATCCGCTCTCAGCAGTCCCAACATCTTCAGCTGTGAACTCCGCGAACTCATGAAACCCCGTAAAGCCCTTGATGTAATCCACTACAGGACCCAGCGCTGGCACATTCCCAACAGCATGGTCCAGTCGATGAATCCCATAATCCAGTTCCTTGAAGGATGCTGTTTCATCCATGACCTCGAAACCTGTTGGGAATATTGATAAAGAAATACAAGTGTGCATCTCTAAATTTTAGGTGTTTAGGTAAGGCAGTTCAAATGAATTAAAAGAGGAGCAATTTCATACCACAACTCATAAAAAGAAATATTTTCACCTACTTGGTTTAATTAAAAAAAAAAGTATAATACATAAATATATCTTTTAACTTGGCTTCGATTACATCTATACTCTCCAACTTTGAGTGTGAATAGACGCTTAAACTTGTAGAAAGATTGAACAAGTGGATACATGCATGCTAGGCCGAGAAAGTCAAATTAAAGGATATATTTATGATTACTATAGCAGTTTAAATAACCTAGCAATATAAATATTTTTTTATATAAACACACGTTCTGTATAAGTTAAATTCCATAACTAACTCCTTCAATGATCCATCTTCAATTTATATGACACAATTTGACTCAAAAGTCAAATCTTTTAATTTGACATGAACTTGAATATAAAATCTTAAGTTTTGTTATAGGTGAAAACAATTAAAAATTCAACTACTGAAAAATCTCAGTTCAGAGAAACTGCTTGTATCTCGAAATAAAACCATATAAATTTGGAATACTTTTAACGAAATCTTTTTTGGGACGTGGTACGCCCATTAGAAAATTATATGAGTTTGAGATGACGCAGACAAGACACGTTTCAGCAGGGATATTTTTGGAAAAAGATTAAAAAATTTTGAACAAAAAATCAATGATCAATGATTAGTAAGGACATCTCAAAAACCTTTTAAAAAGGATATGAACCTACCACACAAATATAAATTATGTAGAAAAAATTTAAAATTATTTAATCATTATCACTTAGATTAATGCATTTTAAAGTATACAAAAATACACTAACAGTAGGGTAATAAAGGGGTGTGTGGTGTGTCAGAAAAGAGACGAACCTGGGAGAAAAACGAGGCCGTCCGCATCTTTCACAAAACTCACAAACCTCAAAACGACGTCGCCATATAGATGAACTTCAGCCACAGCCACATGATCATCAATCGTTACAGGTTCAAAACGGGGAATCGCCCCCCGGGCTACACTGTCGGAGAAGGCCGTATAAGCATTCTCCACCTCCAGAGCAACAGCACGAACGCCGAGTCCATGCGTAGCCGTAAAATCCCTATGAGCAGAGGTAGAAAAACTAGGAATGCCTGCAGATGACGGCGTTGAAATTGACGGCGAATAAGGAGCAGTGAAGACAAATTGCAGTCCACCGGAAACGGAACGGAGAAGGTAAGAAGCATGAACGGAGTTTCCAGTGGAGAGGTCTGATTTAGCGGCAATTGGCATACCGAGTGACCAAGAGAAACGACGAGCTGTATTGGTAGCATCGCCGCACCAAAATTCAATGTGATGGAAGCGTTTAACGGAGAAGAAATCGGAACGGGGATTAGCACGGACGAACTTTTTGAATCCTACAAGTTTAAAGGTAGAGGTGGTATCTGTGGTGCCAGTTTCTTTGCCCATGGCGATAGAATTGAACAACTTTTTGAGACGGTGACAGAAATGGTTAATTGAAGTGAAGCGGATGGTATTTGTACTGAAGTCGGAATTGCAGATAGTGTTTACACGTGTTAAGGAATAGTTTCTTACGTCTCTTCCACTTGTTTTTTCCCCTTTTTTTTGCCACTATATATACATTAAAACATGATAATGTTGACACCTCTACTTTTTTCATCTTGCGTTGTTACTTTTTCCATATGAATGAGTTTTAAAAGGTATTTTTTAGGGATAATAAGCCATTTAGCTATTTGCTTCTAATTTGGTAACTTGCCATATTAATTAACAACTAATTAATGTTCATATTAGCCTATTAATTTTTTTCTTTTTTAAAATTTTTTTAATAATTTATTTATTTATATTTATTAGTGCTATTTTTTATTTCTTTAATTTTTTTTTTGATCTTTTTTAAAAGCTTTTTTCCTTTCTTAATTGTTTCACTTCTTTTGCGAAGAAAAAAATGTCATTTCATTATTTCTTATTTCTTCTTTTATTTTATTAAGATTGAAATACATGATAGTCAAATAAATATCAATATC
>DF360073.1:26174-41414 GCA_000787875.1 Solanum virginianum | reverse complement strand
TCCGACATCAGAATTACACAAACCATATATGTATCTATACCAGAAACAATGATCCAAACTAAACTAGATAATCAGAATTCGATTCTGAGATCTCTACGACACATTTACCCATGCAAGCCAAATAAGCTAGTTTAAAACTCAAAATATCAAAACTCCCTCGACAACTCCAAAAATTATGATGAGACCATTTCTAGTGTTAGTTTCACCATCCGAAACTACTGAAACTGTTGAAATTTCGATCCGAGCTTATGAACACCAAATGTTGACCAAAGTCAAACTTTGACTTTGAAAATAACTAAAAATGCAACTTTGGGCCTAAAAACCTCATTTTAACTCTGAATTTAGTTCTGTAACTTCTCACAGACTAGTTTCGACGTTTCGAAGCTAATGGAATTGACAGATCTCCAATCGGACACTCGAAATTGAGAATGATACAAAAACTCACGTTTTCAACAACTTAAGCTTTCAAAAATGCCAACACTCATATTTTCATCTTTAAAACTCCTGATTTCAGTTCCAACAATACATATAGTTCACAATAGGCCCAAAGTAATTTTAAAAGGAATAAAATAGTAATTTCACAGATAAGCTAAAAATGACCAATCAGGTCATTACGTTTGTCACCTTGACAATACCGAGGATGTCCCTAGTTGTATGAAAAAGGTCTGTGAGTCGAGTACCGACTGGTATTATTTTATATATTAAGGCTTAGAGATTGATATCCCTACAGTGTTTAGCCTATTTAGCCCATATTCGTGTTGTGACAACTGAGGCTCTTATTGTGCAGTCAATGCCCATGGTTTGTGCATTTCCTGATATATTTCCTGCTAATTCGCTTGGGTTGCCACCAAAACATTCCACCATACCAAATGGCTCCTCTAAAGTTTAAGGAGCTCAGTACTCAGCTTCAGGGCTTGTTTGATCAGGATTTTATACGACCGAGTGCTTCATCTTGGGAGCCTCTGTTCTATTTATGAAAAAAGAAGACAGGATTCTCTGGATGTTTGTTGACTATCCACAACTAAATAGAGTGATGGTAAAGAACTGTTATCCTCTGTTGCGTATTAATGATTTATTTGATAAGTTACAGGGGGCTAGCAGGGTATTATAGACAATTTGTTGAGGGTTTCTCTATTGTTACTGCTCCGTTGACTCGATTGACTCGTCTGGGTGTGTCATTGTATGGTCCAATGAGTTTGAGACTAGTTTTCTGCAGTTGAAATAGTTATTTGACTACTGCTCCTGTTTTGACCCTTCGTACCAAGGAAGAGAGCTTTGTTGTATATTGTGATACGTCTCGTATCGGTTTAGGTTGCGAGTCCACGAATGTAACTACCCCGCACACGACTTAGAGTTAGCAGTGATATTGTTTGCGCTCAAGATCTGGATGCACCATTTAAATGGCATTCATTTTGATATCTATACAGGCTATCGGAGCTTGCAGTTTATTATGACTCAGCAAAATTTGAATTTCAGACAGAGGTGATAGATTGAGTTACTGGCCAATTATGATCTCTCTATTTTGTGTCATTCGGGCAAGGCAAACGTGGTTGCTAACATTCAACTTTTACCATCCACAATATAAATTAATTATCAAGTTTCTTCAATTTTTCAACAATATGAAATAATTATTTTGAAAAGTTCAAAATTTTTTAAAGTCATTTTTAGCGACAATCTTCAAAATTATATATATATATACACACACACACTAGATGGGCATGGCAAAATTATATATATTGTCAAGATTCGACAGAGTACACTGAAACAGTATTTAACTGCCAATCTACTAACATGGTGCTCTTCAGACCTGTAATACAATGACCAAACTAAAAAAATTCTAAATACCTAATGTAATAGTGAACATCATGTTGAACTGGTGTCTAGGTTTCTCTAACATTCTCTTTTGCGGTTTTGCCCAAATGACTTTCTAACTGTTGCAATAAGATGTAAAATAGAGGGCGAATTGGGAGCTAAGTAATATCAAATATGTGGATGTCGTCTTTAGCTGCTTCTCAATTAGTTGTCAACTGTAATACTTAGGCTATGGATCCAATAAAGTTGTATTTTGGCTTGGCAATACACATGTTACTGCAATTGCAAACCATGGCAATGACTTCTTTCTCTAATAAACATCTAGAAAGGTTGTTACCACAAAATATGTTTATCAAACAAAGAACAAAAAAAATGATTCTTTTTATTCAGAGATGCAAATAAGTTTTCATAGAATGCCACTATTGGGGCATAATTCCTGAAGTACTTTGATCATATATCTGTGAATTTTGAACTTCACTAAGCACCTTCAGAAGACAACATGATTTTGCTACTATACTCATGTAGTTTGATTTGATTTTTTGATGGTCATATACAACTTATGATTAGTTAACCAGGGTTGGAGAAACAATAAATAAGTACAAGGATGTTCAATTGCTTTGGCTTACTATCAAACACATTGTGTTCATAATGCTTCAAATGGCTGTAGAACCAAATAACAATCTGAGATTTTTTATTTGACACCGTTGGTAAAACTTGTCTGTGTGAAATCCGCTTCATCCTATCTGCACAACAGTATCCCTTGCACATCTGTACAGAGGAAAATGCTTACATTTGTCGTTCATAAACAGACTTTAGAACATAAAACAAAAATAAAACCAATAACATTTTGCAGCTATGAATTATGTGATAAAACAATTTTTCCAGGTTAGTCATTTTACCTGCTTTATGCCAAAAGGTCTATTTATGAATCATACCCGACAAATCACGATATGAAATCACGTCCATCTTTACTCTATTTATTTTGGACTTCACCTTGCGTGAGTTGATCAGCTCAAATAAATCTTTCAAGCTTTTTCGATATTGGGCTTATGAAGTTGGATTTTCTTGGCAAATAGCACATAGATGAGAGATGAGAGACGACCAAAGGACTGCTGGTAGCCTATCATTTTGAGGTCAAGCTTCTCAAGATAGCTTTTGATAGTTCATAACACCACAAACCTTTTTTTTATGTCACTTAGAACTGGACGTGTCTTTAAATTGCATTAGCACGCAATAACAATCTCCCGCTATTTTAGTACCTTTCCTATTGGCTCCGGTCTCACCTACAAATAATTTACTACGGGGGACTTTGATTTCTGGTAATACAACTACAATATATTCCTTTTTGAGCATTTATATGGTAACATATTGATTCAATGGAGCCAACACCAATATACCAAAACTCTCCGACCTAAACTTTTCAAACATATATGTGCAAATCAAACACAACTCATCACATGCGTGTAAAATATGATTATGCCAAAGTGTAAAAGATTTTAAATTGAAACAAAAAAGCACAAACATTCTTGTGAATCTTCGTTTCTTTTTTCTATTTGCTTAAAAATTAGGCATCTTTCTTTGAACTTGTACCATATCCTTAGCCATCTTTTTCTTAGAAATAATTGAGATGTATGTACAACTTTCACCAAATCCAAAAAGAAGGACTATTACAAACACTAAAAACTCACCAAAGTGTTGGCTTCGAATAATTTGACATTGTGAAGATGGAAAAGTGTATGAATTTGGAGAAAAAAGAAAATGTGGGGTTTTTTTGGGAAATATAACTGAAAGAAAAAGTATAAACACAAATATAAGTCTTAAACACGTGGCAGAAAAAAGTACACCCATTATTATATTGAAATAAATTAACTTTTACAAAAGTTGTATAGGTTAACAGGTGTCATAGTAAAAGAGCTGTAAGTGAATTAAATGTACCTTCAAAACTAAATTTTCAAAATGACCTCGTTGGTCCACTATTGACTGCTTATATAATACAAGTAATATATATTATACACATATTTATTTATATATATATATATATATATATATATATATATATATATATATATATATATATATATATGTATATATATATATGTAATTATGTATTTAATTATTACTTTTTTCATAATTTTTCAAAAAGATTTTATTTTTGTCAATTACCTTAGTTTGATTGTAAATTATGTTAGACTTAATTAGTTAATAGTTCAATTAATTATTTCTACTTGATAATTTTAAGAGGCTCTTTAATTGATTTAAATTAATTCATCTTGTGGCCAAATTATTTTTACTAATTCAATTCAACTATTTTTTAAATCCTCAATTGGCCATAATTACAATTAAAATGATCAATTTTTCAATTCAATTCCCACCCTTTTTTAACCCGTATTTTCAGACCAATTGGGTCTATTTTAAAACCCATTTCAGGTCAATTTCTTGGCCCAATTTCCCGTGAACTGGCCCATTCTTCATTAATTCTACTTTCAGCCACACATCAATATGCATACTGATCCTAGATGTATTTATACACCTAATTAGTCAATAATGTCCATAAATAGAGACAAGTCAGAGAATAAATTTATAGACTTTAGGTGTTTTAGTGTATTTTCTCTTATTTCGCTAGCACAGGACCGAATGTGCCGGTTGGTTGTGTTCTTGCAGGATTTTACTTTAATTGGGAAAGTCTGGAGTTAAACTCGGAGTTAAGGGAAGAACACAACGTGGAATTCGGAGGATAAAAGTCGTTGGAAGCAGCCAAAAGACCAAAAGTCCACGTGGCAGACTTGGAACAAGGTTGTAAAAGCTGAAA
This sequence comes from Solanum virginianum, assembly GCA_000787875.1. Lineage (NCBI taxonomy): Eukaryota > Viridiplantae > Streptophyta > Magnoliopsida > Solanales > Solanaceae > Solanum > Solanum virginianum. Next base: position 36,793 of record DF360073.1, on the reverse strand, counting down.
AATGCAGAAAAAGGTGCGAAACTGAAAAGTGTGCAAAGGTCCGCGAATGCGAAAGTTATGTAAACTGGCCTAGTCAGCAAATTAAGCTAAAAGCTAGAAATACAAGAGGTTCGCGTTGCGGACTTGAGGACCCGATGTAGAAAAGTCGAATTACGAAATTTTTATTATTATTCTATCATAGACTTTAGGTTTAAATTCTGTTTTTTACACAAGAACTGTAGTAGGGATGACAGAGAACTCTTTTCTATAGTATTTTGGTTAGTTAAATCTTTAGCTTTTGGTTTTTGATGTTTTCCAATTTATTTATGATGTATTTCACGTCCATTTGTGGCTAAGTCTCCATATTCTATGGTTGTAGCCACAAACAATGTATAGTTCTTAACTTTGAATGTCTATGAATGGTTTCTTTCGGTTATTCCTATGCTATTTCTATCTATACTTGTTAACCTAATCAACTAGGGGGTAAATTAGTTGTTCACTCTGGATTCGAGAGATGTTGAAGTGGATAGAATGTAGTAGTATAGGGAGCTTGTTCAACACTAGGAAACTAACCACGATTTTTTATTTTTTTTAGGTAACATTCATGTAAGGGAGACCAGTGACAACTACCCTTACACCTCGCTTGGTTCATAATACGGGAAGATAACTTTACTACATTTTTATTGGTCTGTCTATCCCCGCTCAACGATGTAGTTAAGCAATTAATAACGGTAGGCCGACAGAGGCGTCCAACCCTGTTCAGGTATATGAAACCCCATGAATCATTAGTCAGGAAACCAAACATAGATAAATATTGTTAAGGCTAATCAGAGTCGTAAAGGTTACAACCTTAAAATTACTTGTCGATTGATATCTTGTAATAAAATTTATATTAATTTAGTGGAAATTTGTTCTTTACAGTCATTTTACTTATTTACACAAATCTCTTTTTACTCAAGCACCATAAACGTGATAACTGAGATTGGTGATCGTTTTCGTCAATCCAAGAGAAAAGCAAGGGTTTTGTCCGAAACACCCCCAATTAAACTCGTAGAGCAAGAGGATAACATGGTGGAGGTTGATCCTGTTGTGGAGAACATGGAAAACAACAACCCACCTACACCACTAGCACCTGCTACTGATACACCACCAGCACCTGCTGCTGATGCACCACCAGCACTAAGGCTAGTGAGGGATGTAGCAATCCCAAGAACCACTAATGTTACTAGCTATTTTGTCAAGCCTGACCCTAGTGGCCGGTGGGAGCTCAAACAGAATATGGTCCAACTGTTACACTCTAAGGGATAGTCCACGGGGCTTCCTTATTAAGATCCACAAGTCCATCTTCAGAATTTTTTGAGATTGCTGATACTTTCATTCCTACGAGGATGAACCGTGACTATGTGAGGATGACTTTGTTCCCATTTTCACTGTTAGGTGGTTGTAAATTGAGCCACCAAACTCCATAGCTTCTTGGGATAATCTGGCTCATAAGTTTCTCATTCGGTTCTTCTCATTTGGCAAGACAGCCAAACTTAGAAGTGAGATCCTGAGTTTTAAGTAGAGGTCTGGGGAGAATCTATATCAAGCGTGGGATAGGTTCATAACTCTATTGATCAATTACCCACACCATTGTCAGGCAAACGAGGTACTAGTCTATACCTTCATTGAAGGGTTGGAACCCAATACCAAGATTCTTCTTGATTTAGTTGTAGGGGGTCAAACATTGGAGAAGACATACGATGAGTTGTATGCTCTTCTCAACAGAATTGCTCAGGGTAATCCAGAATGGAATAGAGGATCCAGCTGACTAGCAGTCCAGAAGCAGGCCAGGGTATTCAAAATTGATGCAATAACAAGCTTGCAAGCTCAAATGACAGTTATGCGGAACATGATGACCATAAACTTTATTGGCTTTGGGTCTGCAACAACAAACAGCATTAGCAGTAGGTCAGTAACAAGCCCAGTCGATATGGTACAGCAACAACAACTGGGTTATTGTGATGTTTGTGGGAGAGGTGACCACATGACAGAATCATGCAGAGCCAATCCAGAGGCAGTAAACTTTGTGGGCAATGCTAATAGAGGGCGCTATTAAAGATTAGGGACCACATATAATCCGAATTGGAGGAACTACCCAAACTCCTTATGGGGTTGAAATCAGCAGAATCATGGGTCACCTCAACAAAGACCACATGGTGGAAATGCATATCAGAATCAGCCGACCCAGTAACCTGTAAGATAGGCTAATCCCAACACCATGACGGATAGTGAGTTATTGAGGCAGATCTTGGCAAACCAGAACAGGTAAGAAGAGGAGATTCGGAGGCACAAGCAGGATCTACAAAACTTAAAAAAGCAGTTGGGACAGTTGGCCAGCTCAATAAATTCTAGACCTCAAGGAGGCCTACCTGGTAACACTGACCCCAACCCAAAGTAGGTGAATGCGGTCAGCACAAAGAGTAGAGGACCTTTAACTGAATTGTTCCCCAATAAGAAAAAGAGGGATGATTAGAATGCTACACATAACAATGAGGCTGGCACTCTTAGCCCAAGCACTGATGAGGCAACTCCATTGCCAAAACCTCCTCCTCCATTCCTACAGAAGCTCAAGAAGAAAAAGGAGGATGATTACTTTCATAAGTTCATCGGGCTGCTAAAACAGGTACATATTAATTTACTATTGATTGATGTTTTGCAGGGGATCTCAAAATATGCCAAGGACATTGTTGCTAACAAAACTAAGTAGGATGAGTATGAGATAGTGGCACTGATAGAGGCTTGCATCTCTAAAATTCTCAACAGGTCACACTTGCCAGCAAAGTTAAAAGATCCAGGGAGCTTTACTATGTAAGTGACTATGGGAAGTCGTCTGAATGCTAAGGGCTTGTATGATCTGGGAGCAAGCATAAACCTCCTACCCACTTTTTTGTTCCTAAAGCTGGGGCTTGGAAGGCCTAACCCAACAACCATTGTGTTACAGCTGGTAGATCAGTCCATGGCTAGATGGAGTTATTGAGGATGTCTTAGTCCAAGTGAGGTCTCTCATCTTTCCTGTAGACTTCGTCATTCTAGATTTTGAGCCAAGACCTGAGATCCCATTTATACTCGGACGCCCGTTCCTAGCTACAAGAGGGGCATTAATTGATGTCGCAGCAGAGAGGCTCACCATGAGAGCCCATGATAAGGTGAAAGTGTTCGATGTCTATTAGGCTATGAAGCTACTGGTGGCGTATGAAGATCTGGCAGCCATCACAGTGATAGACACTACAATTGCTATGAGCCAGGTTGAGATGAAGATCCACTAGTCAGGGTGTTGCTGAATCAAGGGCTAGTGGATGATGCTAAGGCCCACGAAATTAAGAGTGTGTTAAATGCTCACAATATGAGTATGCTGAAAAAGATGAATGAACTATTAAACAGGGTGTTGGGACCACCACCTAAACCCTCAGTTGAAGAGGCCCCTAAGTTGGAGCTGAAGCAGCTACCATCACATGTCAGGTATGAATTCCTTGGCAAAAATAATACATTACTTATAACCTTGTCTGCTTTATTGACTCCATCCCAGGTAGAAGTTGTTGTTGCTGTGCTGAAGAAAAGAAAAAGAGCAATAAGGTGGCAGATGTCTGACATCCATGGCATTAACCCAGCCCTATGCATGGATAAAATCTTCATGGAGGAGGGTCACAAGCTAGTGGCTCAACCGCAGAGAAGGCTGAATCCAATCATGAAAGAGGTAGTAAAGAAAGATATCATCAAGTGGTTGAATGCAAGGATCATCTTCCCCATTTCAGACAGAAAATAGGTAAGCCCTGTACAATGTGTCCTCAAGAAAGGCGGGGTGACGGTTGTTACCAATGAAAAAAATGAGCTGATTCAGATTAGAACAGTGATGGGGTGGTGAATTTGCATCGATTATAGAAAATTAAACAATGCCACCAGGAAAGACCACTACCTTACGCCTTTCATTGATCAGATGTTGGGTAGACTTGCTGAGTAGGAGTATTATTGCTTTCTTGATGGGTACTTGGGATACAACCAGATAATCATTGCTCCCAAGGACCAAGAAAAGACAACCTTCACATGTCCATATGGGACATATGCATTCAAACGCATGCTATTTGGTTTGTCAATGCACCAGCCACTTTCCAAAGGTGTATGATAGCTATCTTCTATGACATAGTGGAGGACTTCGTGGAGGTGTTCATGGATGACTTCTTGGTCTTTGGTGAATGTTTTTAGAGTTGCCTGCAGAATTTGAATAGAGTACTAGACGGTGCGAGGAGACTAACATCGTTCTTAATTGGGAGAAATGTCACTTCCTAGTTAAGGAGGGGATAGTCTTAGGCGACAAAGTGTTCAAGAAGGGATTGGAGGTAGATAGAGCCAAGATCAAGGTAATCGACAAGCTACTATTACCAATTTCAGTAAAAGAAGTCCAGAGTTTTTTGGGATATGCGAGTTTCTACAGCAGATTCATTAAATATTTCTCAAAGATTGCGATGCCGCTATGTGCCCTGTTGGAGAAAGAGGTACCATTTCACTTTGATGACTTTTGTTTGGAGATATTCGAAATGTTGAAAAAGAAGTTGGTGGAGGCCCCTATCTTGGTAGCACCTGATTGGGGTATCCCGTTTGAGCTAATATGTGATGCTAGTGATATAGCAGTAGGTGCAGCACTGGGGCAATGTAGAGACAGAGTTTTCTACTCCATATACTATGCTAGCAAGACCTTTGATGCAACACAGAGCAATTATACAGTTATTGAGAAGGAAATGCTGATATTAGTGTATGCATTTGATAAGTTCAGAGCATACTTGGTGGGAACCCAAGTGGTGGTGTTCACAGACCACGCGGTCGTGAAATATTTGTTCAACAAGAATGATGCAAAGCTGCGCTTGATCAGATGGATCGTATTGCTCTAAGAGTTTGATATTGAGATCAAGGATTGTAAGGGGAGTGAGAACCAGGTTGCTTACCACCTAATCTCGTCTGGAAATTGATGCTCACATAGGCGACCAATTGCAAATCAAAGAAGAGTTTCCTGACGAGCAACTACTTGTAATCGAGATGGAATAATTACCATAGTATGCTGATATTATAAGCTACTTGGTGAGCGGTGTGTTCCCTCATGATGCAATATACTAGCAGAAGAAGAGGTTGGCTCATGATGCGAAGGCATATATTTGGGATGAGCCCTACCTTTTGAAACAAGTAGTTGATCGCATGGTGAGGAGATGTATTCTGGAGGCAGAGATAAAGCAAATTCTTGAGAGATGTCATGCCTCTCTATATGGGGGTTATCATGGTGGTGACGAGACAATACATAAGGTATTACAATTAGGTTTCTTCTAGCCCACTTTGTTTAAAGATGCTATTCACTTCTCTAGGGCCTGTGATGCTTTTTAGAAGATTGGTGCCATATCTCGGAGGCATAAGATGCCCCTAAATAATATTCTGGAAGTGGGGATCTTTGATGTTTGGGACATTGACTTCATGGGGCCATTTCCACCATCATTCGATTGTCATTACATCCTAGTAGCTGTTGATTATGCGTCTAAATGGGTAGAAGCAGCAGCCTTCCCTACCAATGACGCTAAGGTGGTGAGTAAGTTTCTCAAGAAGAATATCTTTACATGGTTTGGCACTGCAAGAGCCATTATTAGTGATGGAAGTACATATTTCCTCAACCAAATCATGAAGAACTTGCTGGGAAAGTATGGCACCAGATACAAAGTTTCCACAACATATCATCTGCAAACCAGCGGGAAAGTGGAGGTATCAAACTGAGAGGTGAAGCAAATATTGCAGAAGACAGTCAATGCCACCCGAAAATATTGGGCGATAAAGCTTGATGAAGCTTTGTGGGCATACCGAACTGCGTACAAGGCCTCAATTGGAACCTCTTCTTTGGCGCCATCTTTAGGCTAGCGATGCGGAAGGTAAAGACCCACAAGGGTCGCAGGTATGCTTTCGGGGGCCTTATTACTGCTTTACGTCGTAGGACAGGTGTGCCAGAAGAGGAGGCGAATTATTTCCCTGTCATCCAGGCCCCCCATGACACCACCAATATCAAGGGGCCGAATGTGTTTTTGGACCCGGTCTTGACTACTGCTGAGAGAGCTTATCGAGATGAGCTGATTGGGGGCCGCATGTACGACCTTGAGATGTTACGACACCAGACTGGCGGCCGACCCTCCACAAGAGAAAAGCTGCAAGAGGTCGAGGTCCAATACCTACTAAACGTACATGCTAAAGTTGTATTGCGCATTGGACCATGATTCATCAAGCTCGTAGAAGATGATGTGCCCACGAGCCCAAGAGAGGTACATGATGAGGAGGAGGACTAGTAATGAGGAAGATGAGATAGTAGATGAGCCACTAGTCTACGTGAGGGGTGAGCCAATCCTACTAGGGCCCACTGATGAGTGAGCACCATGATTCCTGCCTCACAGGTTCTGTATGGTTAGCACTGAGGAAAATGCTGATGAGCCACTAGTCTAAGTATGGGGTGGGGATTGATCTATCATTATGCTTCTATTTTTCTATTTCTATTGATATGTATTAAGACTACTATTTCAATTTATGCTTTGTGATATTATTGGTTATGTTTGGACATCTGGTTTAATATTAGGATTGAACATCTTTTCTGTTATGTTGGGTCTGTAAATAATAACTATTAACTACTTCTATCCATGGATGTTCTAATGTTAATATTTTGTGAATGCAATGAGTATTAGTAGTTGTTGTCTGTTGCAAATAGCTGTGTTAGTCACAGTTGAGTGATGGGGGCCCTATAATGGATGGATAACAACTGTCCTAAGGGCATTCGTCGAATCGAGTTCATGTAGAGTGTGGTAGTGTACAAACGAGCATCGAGCATAAACATTCGAACTTTGCTTAGGGGTAGCTGCTTGATCCTTGTAAGTCACAATTGTATGCATTCTTAATTAAGTGAATTCATGTGAATACCATAATAGGAACTCTAGTGCTAACCTTGTGATGAAAGTATGCCAAGAGTGAGCAAACTAATTATGAGTCTCTGTTGCGATAGGTTCGAGAACTTGCCTGGTATGTAGAGTAGACTTGGTAGGATTTGGAACTAGAGGAGAGGATCTAGGCATCTTTGATAGATGAAAATAACCCTAGTTAGCCCTTTTGAGCCTTAGCCTATTCTTTGATTAACCAAAATTTAAGTCAATCCCTTTTCTTTGATCACTTGTTCATATTTGATCCTAATTCCCTAGTGATTTAGTATGGTGAGTCAGAGGAGAAGGAACTTAAGTGGACACCTGAAGCCTGAGAAATAGTAGAGTGTCGGAACAAAAATAATGTCGACCAAACAGTGTTGGTTCGCGTTGTCTCTGCGTCGCGGAGCAAACGTGGATGCACATTGTTTTGGTCCTGAAAAATTGAAATTTGCAGTCTGTTATTCAGTGCTGATTCGCGATGTTTTCATGTCGCGGATCCATCACGGATGTGCATTGCTTTAAAAAAATGATAATAATATTCTTTATTTTAATTATTTTCTTTTTAGGGTGTCTACTTATTCATAGGAGGTAGTATCTTTTGATAGGATATAAATAAGTTTGAGTACTGAAAGCATTAATCTTTGAAGTGTTAACAAGGGTCGTTGAATTAAGGAGGCATGAAGGGGATGAAAGAAAGTGAAGCGTGCTAAGAGCGCGTGGGAATTGAGCCGTGTCAGCCATATCCGTAAATGTATCCCACCTACCTGCAACCTACATTATAGCCATACAAAGACCTATGTGATCCTCTAAAGAAAATTTCAACTAGGTCTAAGTTTACATTAAGGGCAAACCTATGGAATCTAGAAGTAACATAAGACATCTTTTCGGAGAGTAAGAGTTATTTGCGTACCCATTTGTAATCTACTGTTTAGGTTTGTAATGGTGTGCATGGATAATTCTTCTTGATGAAGGCACATGATCATCCAAGGTCAGTAACTGAACAAACTGTTAAACATTCTGCATGAGTCCGTATATATACAAAAGTGCTAGGAGCGAGTAGTTTCTATTGAGGACACTAAACGTTGTCGCCAAGATTCAAAGAGTATGGTCGCATGATGTTCATTCTACATATTAATGTAGGGAGTCGCATGCATGTGTCTTAGTTTGCCCGAGGACGAACAAAGCTCTAAGTGTGGAGTGGTGATCTTAGGCATATTTATACGCTAATTAGACAATAATGCCCATAAATAGAGATAAGTCAAAGGGTAAATTCATAGAGTCTAGGTGTTTTATTGTATTTTTCTCTTATTTTGCTAACACAGGGCCGAGTGCGCTGGTTGGTTGTGTTCTTGCAGAATTTTGCTTTAATTGGGAAATTCTGGAGTTAAACTCGGAGTTAGAGAAGAACATAACGTGAAATTCGGAGGATCAATGGAAGCAGCCAAAAGATTAAAAGTCTACGTGGTAGACTTGGAACAAGGTTGTGAAAGATGAAAAATGTAGAAAAAGGCGCGAAGCTGAAAAGTGTGCAAAGTTCGTGTTACAGACCTGTACAAAAATTATGTAAAACGTCCTAGTTAGCAAATTAAGCGAAAAGTCAGAAATACAAGGGGTCTGCGTCGCAAACTTGAGGATTCGATGCAGAAAAGTCAAATTACTAGATTTCTATTATTATTCTATCATAGACTTTAGGTTTAGATTCTGTTCTTTTACGCAAGAACTGCAGTAGAGATGACGGAGAACTCTTTTCCACAGTATTTTGGTTAGTTTAATCTTTAGCTTTTGGTTCTTGATGCTTTCCAATTCATTCATGATGTATTTCATGTCCATGAGTGGCTAAGTCTCCATATTCTGGGGTTGTAACCACAGACAATGTGTAGTTCTTAACTTTGAATATCTATGAATGGTTTCTTTTGGTTATTCCTATGCTATTTCTATCTATACTTCTTAGCCTAATCAACTAGGGGGTAAATTAGTTGTTCATTTTGGATTCAAGAGATGTTGGAGTGGATAGAACACAGTAGTATAGAGAGTTGGTTAAATACTAGAAAACTAGGTTGATTCGTGTAAGGGAGTCCAGTGACAACTATCCTTACACCTCGCTCGGTTCAGAATACGGAAATATAACTTTAACGCATTTTTATTGGTCTGTCTATCCCTGATCAATGATGTAGTCAGACAATTAATAACGGTAGGCCAGCAGAGGCGTGCAACCCTATTTTAGGCATATTAAACCTCGTGAATCATTAGTCAGGAAACCAGACATAGATAGATATTGTTAAGGCTAAACAGATTCGTAAAGGTTACAACCCTGGAATTACTCATTAATTAATATCTTGTAATAAAATTCATACTAATTTAGTGGAAATTTGTTCTTTACAGTCATTTTACTTATTTACACAAATCTCTTTTTACTCAAGCACCATAAACGTGATAACTGAGATTGGTGACCAATTTAATTCAAATCCTTTGAGTTCGACAACCCGGCTCTTGAATTAAGACCACTATATTACTAGTGAGACTACGTAGACTTGCGTGTACTGGGGAACAACACATACATATATACTCCCTTAACTAGGAATGGCAATGGGGTGGGTGCGAGGCAGGTTGAGCTCAACTCGCAAATTTTTTAAACCACCCCGCCTGCCCTGCCGCCGCATAATGAATTTTTTCATTTTCGCCCCGCCCGCCCCGTCCGCCCCTTCTCGCATAGACCCGCCCCGCAAAATTTTTAATTTTGTCGCCCCGCATATTATTACTAATGCCATAATCCATCGATTTTATATCATATAGTACTCCGTATAATGAAATCAGATTATGAGAGTTGATTCTGTTTCACACTAGGTCTAAGTTACTAATGCCATAATCCATCGATTTTATATCATATAGTACTCCGTATAATGAAATCAGATTATGAGAGTTGATTCTGTTTCACGCATATATCAAATTTAACATATTCTATTTTATATCATTTAAAACAGAATGCATATACGTAAGTACAAGATTTAAGTTAAATGTAACTTAGATAAAGTAACCTATTAATGTACCATTCAAAATATAACTTAAATACATAAGTACGGGATTTAAGTTACATTCAAAATATATAAATATGCCTTTTATGGCGTACTAATGTATTATGTTTCACGAATGCATACATCTTATCAACCTGTATAAATGAAACAGAAGGAAACCTTTTTTCACGACTAAAAGAGTTGCATCCCAATGTATTTTTACTTCCTGGCATGTAAACCCGGACAACAGAAAAAAAATACCCTACCCCGCACCCGCCCCGCTTAATCTTTTTTATTTTAAAATCTGTACCTGCCCCACCTCGTAACCGCCCTGCCCCCATTGCCATTCCTACCCTCAACATCCACGCACCCCCCTTTCTCTCCCCTTTTCCCCTTACGCTCCCCCTCCTCTTCTCTTCCAACGCATTCAGAAATAGAAACACCAGCCGTGTACAATGGCTCTCATGTCCGTTGTAAATTGCCACTTGAAATCAGTATATTTCATATTCCTCCGGAGAATCCAATTTGAAATTCAAATTTTTTTCAATTTCTACCCAGGTTTCTCTCTTTTTTTAATCCTAATTTATATATATATATATATATATATATATATATATATATATATATATATATATATATATATATATATATAAAAAGA
>DF360073.1:10340-22919 GCA_000787875.1 Solanum virginianum | reverse complement strand
AATTTAGAATTTTAGAAAAGCAAATTATCCTTTATTCGTTTATCAAAGTTGGAAATTTTAATTAAATTCTTTTAACTTATTTAAATTACTTACATAAAATTTTTACTTGAGTGATTTTTAAGTGTGGTAAGTCTTGGGTGATTTTTCTAAACGTTAGTCAATTAAGTTTAATTTTCGATCAACCGCATGTTAGCGGTCATGTTTGAGTGCTGGAAAAACTTCTCAAAATGAAAATTAGAATCATTACTTATTTTTTCTAAATTTTTTAGAATGAAAAAATTAAGTGGCTCTTTTATTTTTTTGAAAAATTTATTTTTGTTAAATTAATTAAGTTTGAACGGATTATTTTCTCGAAAATAATCTTTTTTTCCTAATTAACAAAAATGACAACTCTGCTGGGATGTAATTAGATTCTAACCATTAAATTTGACTTGTTTGACTAATTACACAAATACACAACATATTTTAACATAATTTCTTATAATCCCTATTATTTAGAATAATTACTAAAATTTCATATTTTTAATTTCTCTCTCCTGCAATTTGAGACATAGGCATATCATTATCATCATGCATAACTAACACCTAATTTATAGAGCATCAATTCAATTTTATCACAATTAATGTCAATCTTATCACAATTAATGCCAAGTTAACTTTTTATCATTAATTCAATTTCAATTCCAAAAAAACAAAAAGATTTGAAGTTCCCATCTTCCTTCTTGGACTAATAATCCAGCGAGGTCTCTTCACCCTCCCAAAATCTCCATACCCATTGAGTCTACCCCATCATCCCCACTTCTTATTACCCGGGTACCATCAAATAGTGATAACGTTCATCAATCCAAAGTAGTTCCACTTTGTGTTCCTTATGCCGACGTTAGCAATAAGCGTGTATGCGATTTCAATGAAGTTGGATTCGAAGAAAATAGATATCCTTTAATCGAGAAGAAGAAACACAAGAAAAATGTAGCTTCAAGTTCCAAATCTTCTATTGAGGAAGTACCACCAAAAAAAGGATGAACCCTGAAAAAAAGGTGAAGAAAACTGAATTAGTTTCAACCCGCCCTTCATTGTCAAAGGTTACTATTTTGTCCATTATTTTTGTAATTTTTAGTTACAAAATTTGTATCAACATTGTGTTGTTGTTTTTGTACTGATGTCGATACAATATATTATTTTTTTTTGTATCAACATTGTATTGTGTTGTTTGTATCAATATTGTATTGTAGTCACAATTTATTCATGTGTCAGTACCTATTTAAAGATTAGTTGTATCAATATTCTGTTCTTTTGTATCAACACTCTTTTGATTTCATGATATAATCAGGAGTAGAGTGTTATTTTGTTTGTATCAACACTGCCTTGTTCATATCAACCCTGTACTATATCAGTATTATAGAAAAACTGTATTATATGTATCAACATTATATTGTATGTATCAACACTATATTGGCTGGTATCAAGTATTTTTGGAGTATAGTTTGAATTTTTGAAAAGAGAATCAAGTATTGTATCATGATTTGCTTATTTTTTATGCTTCTCCTTTTCTGATGGTGTTCTTTTCTGATTTTGCCAATTGTTTAACAAAAATTTGAGTTTGAAATTTTAAAAATAGTTTGCAACAAATCAGTTACCTTACATTGGGAATATCTTTGATTAGGGGTTAATTAGTGTGAATCATAAGAATGTAAAATTTAAATTTTGAAACTGATTTGCAACGAATCAGTTATCTTACATTGGAAATATCCTTGATTAATGGTTGATTAGCATGAATCTTGAGAATTAAGTAACTGATTGACTTTTAGTTTCCTTATAAAACTCAACTGCCAATTTTTCTCATATATCAACAAAGACTGCTTATGTATCGAGAATGCACTTTTTCAGGGATTTTTTGTAATATGGAACATGTTAGGGACAAATTGTCCCTTATAGTATGAGATTTCTAAAATTTATATATATTTTTTATATGCGCTTTGTTTGTTTAAATTCAGATATTTAACTGTAATTCCATATTATAACATTTTCTTTTCATATACCTTGTGTATTTAAAAGAATGGTTTTGTGAACCCGCAACCAGACCTTCAAGTACTTAACCCTTTTCTTGTCTGCCTAGGTCTGTAGTCTTTTCAGAACCCACTCTTAGACACCTAGGATTGAACGAAATCAAAATCATGTAGGAGCATTTATCATGCCAACCCAATATCCAAGGGGTATTGGGCCCATTAGTAAAGCACCTTGAATCTAAAACCATCTCTGATCTAAATAGACGATCATATTATGTATTTAAATTTGAAGGATGTATATGTTGCTTGGCTAACCATCCCACCCAAGAACCTTCATTGGCGACAAAGGTCTGAGACTTTATGAGAATGAACCCACCGGACTGCCATAGATCTAAAGTTGATTTGTGGCCTAACAATTTGAAGAGGAGGCAAAGGTTTGGTACGATCAATGGGTCGAGGAAAAAGGTGTAGAAATGGGTTGAGTTGAGTGGATGAGAAGAATTCAAAGACATTCTTTCTATTGCAGTTAAGGGAAGCAAAGGTGAAAGAGCTCATAAATTTGAAATAAGGGCACATGAGTGTGAGGGAATACTCTCTCAAATTCACAAAGCTTTTCAATATACACCATTTATTATGGCTGATATAAGGGCTAAGATGAGTAAGTTCACATCTAATATATAAAAATTGGTATAAAAAAATGCAAAATAGCTTTACTTGTGAAAGAAATGAACATCTCTCGCCTAATGACTTATGCGAAATAAATTGAAGAAGAAAAATTGAGAGAATGGTCAAGGAAGTCCAAGAGGGCCAGGATGAATGGTGATAGAATCTCCCACCAAAGGGTCAGTGGCCATGGTAAATTTCAAGGCGGCAAAAGGCAAGTGAACCATGGGTCATCCAATACTCCTCCTCTAAAGTTCAACAAGCATAAGGCGTCCAACTCAAAATCCTAAGGAGATTTGGGTGCACAAGCTTCTCCAAATTGTGCAAAATGTGAAAGGATAAGGGTGAGTGTTTAGGCATCTCAAATGCGTGCTTCAAATATGGCAAGCCCGGCTACCATGCAAAGGATTGTACAAGTGAAAATGTGCAATCCCAAGGCTAAGGTGTAGAAGCATAAAGAGACCCAAGATCCAATAAGTTCTATGCCTTTCATGGTCGTCAAGAAGTGGAAGAAGGCTCGGATATGGTTACCAGTATATTAAAAGTTTATGATTTTGATGCATATGCACTATTAGATCCGAGGGGAAATTTGTATTTTATCACACTATTTTTTGCTAATAAATTTCATGAATGTCCTAAAATTCTAGTTGAACCATTTAAAGCTAGCACTCCCGTAGGTCATGGCACAAAGAGTCTATAGAGGTTGTCTCATGTCTATCGTGCATAAAATTATTCCTTGTGATTTTATAGAACTTTCCATGGTTGACTTTGATGTTATACTTGAGATGGAGTGGTTGAATGCTTCATATGCCTCCAGAGATTGTCAGACTCGTAGTGAAGAGTTTCAATTTCCAAATGAGTCTACTCTTGAGTAGAACACAGAGATCAATTTATCTCTTATCTCAAATCGTGCAAAATCATTTTGAAAGAGTGAATCTATCATTTAGTTAGGGTTAGGGATGTCACATCCAAAAGTCTGCCTATTGAGTTGCTTGCCATAGAAAATCAGTTTTCTGATGTGTTCCCCCAAAGAGTTACCCCGTGTTCTTCTCTAAAGGGAGGTAGACTTTGGCATAAATCTTTTGTCTGACACTCAACCTATCTCAATTCCTCCCTATAGAATGGCCCCGATAGAATTAAAGGAACTAAAAGAGAAATTGATAGACTTGCTAGAGAAGAATTTTATTAGATCTAGTAGGTCCCCATGAGGTACCCTGGTTTTATTTGTAAGGACAAAAGATGGATCATTATGAATATGTATAAATCACTACCAACTCAACAAAGTTACTATCAAGAGGAAATATCCACTTCTAAAGATTGATGACTTGTTAGGTCAATTACAAGGGGCCAAACACTTTTCTAAAATTGACTTATGCTCTCGATATCATCAATTAAGAGTGAGAGAATGTGACATCCCCAAGATGGTATTTTGGATAAGGTATGGCCCAAATTTGTGGTAATGTCCTTTTATTTAACTAATGCACCTATGATCTTTATGGACCTCATGAATAGGGCGATCAAACCCTAGCTTGATATGTTTGTTGAGGTATTCATTGACGATATCTTGATTTATTCTCAGAATGAAGAAGGATATTTCTAAATTCATGGCAGAGTGCTCCAATTGTCAACAAGTTAAGGTTGAACAACAAAGACCAAGTGGCTTCGCTCAAGATATTGAGATCCCCACATGGAAGTGGGAAGAAATCAATATGGATTTCATAGTTGGGTAGCCTATGCCCAAGAGGAATTTTGACTCCATATGGGTGATAATAGATTAGACGATAAAGTCGACACATTTCTTGCTAGCCAAGACAACTTTTGGTGCTGAAGACTATGCCAAGTTATAATTCAGGAGTTGGTGAGGTTTCATTGTCCATCATATCACATTGTGGGACTCAATTCACCTCTCAGTTTAGAAAATCATTTCAAAGGTCTTGGTACCAAAGTGAAGTTAAGCACCGCCTTCTATCCTGAAACAGATGGACAAGTAGAAAGAACAATTCAAATATTAGAGGATATGTTGAGAACTTGTGTATTGGAATTAAAGAAACTTGGGATGATCACCTACCTCTAATTGAGTTTTCCTGCAACAATAGTTTTTACTCAAGCATTGAGATGGTGCCATTCAATGTTCTATATGGTAGACAGTATAGGTAATCATGTAACACCCCTCGTGTTCATGGGCTTGAAAAATGAAAAGTTGGACAATTCAAGGCTGACATGGTCTTACGAGCTGATCCAAGACCCGTGGAAGTGATTGTGGGTCATAAGTCAGTTTCATGGATTGGGTCCAAAAATTTAGAAATTTTGGGAATATCTAAAAGTTGATTTACGATTAACAGGATGAACCATAGATAGAACCACGATCCGTCAATGGTGACATGGAAAGAAGTCCTAAAGGGCCTAAATTTTACCAAGTCTGGTACCACTATATAAGGGGACTTAGGGCTCGTGGATGCAATGATAGTTCGTACTGCTTAGGCACTGTATCCCACAATATTTTCGGCACTTCCTTTGCTATCCAGAAATCCAATAACAAATGGCCCACAACCTAACCAATAAAATGGCGAACCATGACCAATATGATCTCATTCACACATAGGACAAAAAACCCCTTTCTTAGCTATCCAGTCTACCAGGCACCGCAACTAAAACATTCATCAGTGCAGTCACCACCCAGATAAAACCAATTATCGATGCCATTGCTATAAATAGTCTCATTATGACTATAAATACTCAGTATTAGACTCGATGTTCACCATGCCATTTGTCTGTATTTCGAATAACCATCAGACTCTTATTAGTGGAACAGATACCCTCCTTGTACTTCCCTTAGTACCCAGACACTTGTATGTCACTTCTCAAACATGGTCGTCAGTAGCTATTACCATTCAGCCCCATTTTTTAGCATTTAACCATCAACCCTTGGCAAGAACCGCAACAGTAGCCACCGGTGCTTATAAGTCACCCAATTCATGCTACACAACGTAGTAGTTAACCTAACAACCATAATCAGCCACTCACAATGGTCATTATAAGTCCAAGTACAACCTCCAGAATGTCCTTTGCCAATACCTCCCTTAACAATATTAGACAATCATCTAACTCAACAAAATAATATTGGAGTACATGTATCTCATCTTGAATACATCGGCTCAACATCGATACATAGAAAATAGGATGCATCGCAGAATAAGCTAGGGGTAGGCTAACTCGGATGCAATCGAGTCAACCCATTTTTAAACCTCAATAGGGCTGATATATCGAGGCTACATTCACCTCACCTTTCGACCCGTATGACTTCTCTCAGGGGTGACACCCTCAGAACCATTATGTTCCAAATCTCAAGCTGTACCAATTGGAGTCCATAGTTGGTGTAACCCCGAATGCCGACTCTGAGTTGTCCCCAATTTATTTTGAATACCCCAGATACTGGCTAAGACATCCTAAACTAAATCTACACTATACGAGCTCAATGTTGTCGACTCAAACCATCCAACTGGAATACGACATCGACAACCGCATAATAGCCACAAGTCAACCTGCACCCAGGGCAATATCAAAACTAAAGCCATCTAACAATATCTCTTTATCCGTCTATCAAAATCCTAAGGAATCACCATACAAAATCCCCCACTAATAAAAAGGATCTTTCACTATCTTGATACCTGACTCAGGATAAAAAATGCTCGAAACCCATACTCGAGTAAGTGATGAGCTAAGCAATGCATCTAACACTGTAAAATCATATCCCTAATACTAGGTAACCTGACAAAATGATTAACATTACCACTGACAAGCATAGCCAAGAATCCAAACAACACAATCCTAGCTAGCTAACAATTATAACAAATCCCCAAGGCAGAGTGGCTGGCAGCTTCGCTGATAATGCAACAATATCCATTCCAACAATAGATAATATTACTAAGCCCCCAGACATTGCATCCATCTCACAATCCAGTCACCAAATATTAGAAGAACAGTATATCAACAAAATCACCACAGCAGGATCATGGCCATAGCGGCATAAGGTATGGCCAAGGATATAACTGACAGTTGGCCTCTCAAATACGGGATACATCAATATCAGACTACCTGCTCCAGTATACAAGTATTGAGATAATCGTATGTACAACCATAGGGTTTTGGCTTATATTAAGCCTCTAATGGGGTATGACCGTAATGCAAGTGATAATTACTTAGAATCCTACCTGGTATAACATGTTTATCTATGTCGAGAAGCCCAATCAGTCAAATCGACAGTTAATTAATCGAATACGAATATACAGAGGGCACTAATGCTTAGTATTACCTTAGTCACAAGATCTCCTGCTTGCAATATCATTATCAGTAGCACTCATAGCCCCCATAACATTAAAACAACAACCACCATACATATATAAGTATAACAGAGTTCCAGCCCTAACAACATCACCATAATATAATACATGGTCACCACCAATCAAGTAATTGATAACGAGGCCTGCCTTTGGGGCTCCCACAATATCAATGCCTGCAGGCTTCCTATCCAGTTGTCAAAACTCGATGGCATCTAGTCTTTACTCAACGGGCTCTATGGTTGCTCCCTATCTAGGACTGACGACACAGTACTACTCCTGCCCAGTGTTATGTGGCATATTCACGAAGGAATGAATTAAACAAAATTCTCAAATCAAAGTACCATTGACAAGATATACAACAAGGATTAACAACAGCAAAAAGTTCCTAAACATTTCATAGCCTCTTGGAGATAAGCCACAGACATCTCCGCATCCATTCACAGGACTCTACTAGACGATAGCTCTGTATAGCTAAGACTAGTGAACCTTAAGCTCTGATACTACCTTGTCATGACCCGATCCCAGTCATGATGTCGCCTATTAGATCTCACCTACAGGCAAGCCAATTATCTAACCCACAAGGTACATGTCCTAACTCTCTAATCATAACCAAAATCAATACAATAATATAAGTAATTGAAACCTACCAAAAACCTAGAAGTCAATTGTATAGTGCTACGATAGATAGAAATACATACTAATATATATATGTGACCCAAGAGTGCTCCTATAATACAAATCATAACTACAAGTACAAGGCTAAATGTCTGAAAAATAATATAAGACCATTAAAACGAAGGTGACTGGGAAGTAACAAGAGTTGTCGATGCTCATTAAAAGTCTCCTGACCACTCCAGAAATTCCCCAACTCAACAATTATGGCCCGTACCTAAACCTGCACCATTAAGGGTGAGTACCAGAAAAGACACCCAATAAGCTTCATCCGCCAATCGAGTGAAATAGAGAACACATGTAATGCCTAAATATATAAAGAACTGTAGTAGTATAGCAAAACAAACTCAGATCAAAGCATAGGCATGTTTGGAAATCCTCAACCCATGTTGAACCAATCAAAGTGAAGATCAATGATAAACCGAACCAACCCTAGAAATGAACAACGATAATGACTGACAAAGCTGTGTAGACCCATTTAAAAACTGTCCCTATCTAAAACTTAGTGTTGTACACGGGTACAAGCCCCTAATATCTATGCATGTTTGCTAATGGGGCTGCCATAAGCCCAGAAGCACACCCACACAGATTTTAATCAATCGAATCACAATAGAACCCAAATCCCTAGTGTCTAAACCTAAACACCTCTTGATCCCCCATAAGCCCAAAAGGTACACCCACTAATAATAGGGTGTGTATAGGTGTGTGGATCCACGGGTAAACAGTCGAGTCCTCGACCCAAAGTACCATATATCAACTGGGTCCTCAACCTATCCAAGAACCAATATCACACTGGGCCTCGAACCCCTAGTCCTCTGACTTGGCCTCTGATAGAGTAGTTACCCAAGGCCAGATGGTCTGACAATAACATAATGATGGAACGTATCCCCCATGGGACAAAGAATCCCCCTAGCATAAAAAATAGTGTCTTAGCCTAATATATCAATCTCGGGGCCTAGCCCCAAAATAGAATCAGCAGGGTCCTCGACCTAAATCTCAGCCAACACTCGGTCATCTAAATCTGCATTTGCCACCTGGTCTCACAAGCACGACCATTGGAACTCGCCGGGAGCATCACCCAGGATTCAGACTCTCGGACATGACCACCCGGGCTCATAGTGACGGGGAGCATCATCTGAGACTTAAGATATTAGACAGTTACTCACTTAACTAGTATATTTGGATCCAGAATTCCAAAGTCATATCGTGCCCAAAGTGAATATAAATGATGAAAATCATATCGTGCCAGAGTGAACGTAAGTGACGACACTCTCAACCTAGGTATCTCACAGTCTCAATCTAACCCATACAACCATAACCACCACCTCTCTAAAATATAATAGATACCTCAACATCAGATGGAAAGAACCACTGCACAACAACTATCAGTAGTACCTTAGAGTGTGTCTATATCATAAATCACCTTATAGTTATGCCCAACTAAGGTCAAGTATACCATTACCTCGTCAGCCCCAGGCGCCTGGAGTATCATAGGCAATGACAGTCATAACATAGGTATCCCATATGATCCACCTCCGTAGGGTCATGTCTATACCAGAATCAAGCTACAACATGGAACATAACCCACAAACAGTCTCACAGCCAACATATCTCAGTAGTATTAGGCTATACATGTCTACAGATAATAGTTAAGCCAGAACATATGCCTATTCCTTGTCATTAGCCTATACTCAGCCCTTACTAGGCCTTTTTCCCATATAAAGGAACTCATAAGCTAGCATCAGTGTAACCTAAGCCAAGGCCTAAGAGGCTAGACAATTAGAGAAATGTCACCTAACCAGAATCCTATCACAGCCTAGCTGCTACAAAGAAAGTAGCCTAAGGCAACCATGTGCTAGCTTACTGAAAATGTGCCCTTCTCAAACAGGGTGGTAGTCCCCAAGACTAACGTATGTAGCTGATATCTCATCACAGATAGCCTAGAAATCCCATAGGTTACCTACACCTCTCTAACCGGGTCACACTCCCGTCTCTCGACTGCAAGTGGCTCAGTAGCAACACATTTTATATCATAGGTCATAAGGCTTTTTCAAGTCACGTGGACATTTAAATCATAAAAATCAAAGCTTTGGTATACTTTCTGCACTTCTTTGAAGTTTCCTCTTAAGGTCATCTGTGACCATCCTTTTATAGGCTTGCCACTGCCCCCCCTAAAGGCCATCGCGAACGCGGCCAATGTAATTGACCTGACTGATTATTTTTTAGCTTATCTGTGAAAATTATTGTTTTACTCTTTCGTAAGTTACTTTGGGTCTAATTTAGCTATCGTATTGTTGGATCTGAAATCTTGAGTTTTAAAAGATGAAAATATGAGTTCTAAAATTTTTTGAAGCTTAAGTTGTTGAAAAAGTGAGTTTTTGTATCATTTTGAGTTTTGATGGCGGATCGAGGATCCGTCGATTCCATTAGCTTCGAAACGTCAAAACTGATCTATGGGATGTTATCAAATTGAATTCAAAGTTAAAATCAAATTTTAGCTATTTTCGAAAACAAAGTTTGACTTTGGTCAACATTCGAAGTTTAAAAGCTCAAATCAAAATTTTGACAGTTTCAGTAGTTTCAAATGATGAAACTAATGCTAGAAATGGTTTTGTTATAATTTTTTGGAGTTGTCGAGGGCAGATTTGGTATTTTGATTTTCATTGGTAAATATGTTGTGAAGACCTCGGAATCAAATTTTGATTATTCTATTGAGTCTGAGATCGCCATTCCTGGTGTGGATATATATTTGGTTTGTAAAATTTTGATTTCAGATGAGTTTTGAGTGCCCATTTTGAGTTTTGATTAAATATATGCATTGCTGCTGGTGCAATTTTCTGGTGCAACTACATACTCTTCTCTGAGTTCACCCCTGAGCATGCAAGTTCGAGGTGGTATACCTTATCCACTTCTCCACATTTGTGGATGTTTATTTGCGTTCGCAAAGGTGTACGTAGTGTGTACGTGCCTCTGACTCGCGTTTGCGTGCCCTTGTCCGCATCTGCGGAGCTTTAATGCCCCATACCCTCCACATTCGTAGGACCCCTCCCGCATTTGTGGAGTACATTTTAGCCCTATATAATAACATATTCAAGAAACACCATTTTTACTCCATTTTCAAACTTTCAAAGCTTTTGGAGCAATTTTGAAAGAATTTTTTTGAAGGATTTTGTTAGGTAGTGTTTCTAACATTATATTAGTTATTTTTTATAAGTTTTATCTTGATTTTGTCTTAAATTTCATGACTCTGAATGTCCAAAATTGGGGATTTTTGTTGTTTGATTTTGAAAATTTAAAGGATGATTTATCCTTCGATTTGAATTCAATTTTAGTGAGATTTTCACCTACGAAATTCAATTTTTGTGCAAAACCTTATTTAAAGTCGATTTTCAGATTTGAGAACTTGAATTTTAGCCCTAATTTGGATCATTTTACCCCTAATCTGAATTCGTGCCAACGTGGGTATCAAAATGCACCTCTTGACACATAGTATCTATTGTAAATAGTGATTGATCTATCCAGGGATCTTTTGGAGGTTTGAATTGATTAAAAGCTTGTTCGGGTGTGGTTTTGGCATGGAGGTAGGTTTGCCTAACCTTTTTAGGACTGAATTTGAGTTATTTGACATATTTATGTGATAATTATGATATTTAGATTGATTTTTCAGTCAATGGAATGATAATAATTGAATTTGATGAAAATATGATACCGATTATGTCAACAATTGAGTAAATGGCGATCTTATTGATAAATTGAGATGAAATCATGAGCATTGAGATAATTGTGGACATTATTATGATAATATGGGACTTGAGATAGCATTTGGATAATGTTATGAATAATTGATGATGATTGTGATAAATTTGAGATTAAGAACTTATTTGGGTACTTGTGGAGCCCTGTTTTAATGACATCCTAAGTAATGATGAGATAGTGATGATATGAGGTATAATGATGGCCTTATGGTACTAATTAATATACATGGTATAACCCATTTGATATGATGGTTATTGTACATATTAGTTGTCATTTATATTGCTATTACGTATATTTTTGAAAGGATGAATTGGTATACACATATCTTATATTGACTAGTTGTATTAGTATGCATAGATCGTTAAATGCATTGCTATGCACTTATTTTATTCTTGACTGGTTGCATTGGTATGCACTTATCTTATTCTTGACTGGTTGCACTGGTACGCACACATTTTTTACATGATTGATTTCATTGGTATGCGCATATCTCATTGCATCTGTACCATTTAAGACATTATGACATGTTGAGACAGTTTATTATGGCCTGCGATGCCTTGAGATACTTCGGTATGAGACCCACGACACCTTGAGATACTTCTGATTATGGCCTGCCACGCCTTGAGATATTTGAGTACATGGCCTGCAATGTCCCCCAATTCTATCTTGTAGCTTTGACTCAATAGATGTGTATATCTGTTAAAACTCGTATATTGGTATTTTGGTACCATTGCGAACTTTGGGACCAATATTGTTATTTTTGGGAAATTTGACACTTTTGCTACAGTAACGCCTCATAAAATTGTTGGTTTTGATCCTTTCTTCAATTCTAAGGCTTCAAGTCTAGTATATGGAGTTCCCAAAGTAACGTAGAAGCTTTGGTTTGGCAAGGAAACACTTGGAATTTCCAAATTGAAGTTTTGAAGTTGTGAACTAGTTGTGAAGGCAAATAAGTATAGGTGTAGAAACTCATGGAATGTCTACATGTACAAGTGTACTCTTGCAAGACCAAGTGAAATTGAAGTTTTAAAGTTGTGAAAGGGTTGTGAAGGTAAGTTAAACTTTTTCATCTTTTGAGTTGAATTAAAGGTTTTAAATGATTTGGAGGGTGTTATATTGAAAGAATAACCATGAAAATTTAA
>DF360074.1:50756-66217 GCA_000787875.1 Solanum virginianum | reverse complement strand
TACTTTCTTAAGAGTTTGAAATGAAATGTTTTTTCCCTTGAACATGTAGTATATATGTATATATAATATGCTAAGTCTTGTTAAGAAAATTAATACTTGGTCCCACTAAATAATCCTCCAATATAAATCTTCCAACTTAACTAATTCTAGAATTTTCAAAAATTTGTTAATCAAAATTCACTTGTAACCTCTTATGAAATCATATAGAAATATTTATATCCATCCATGTATACACACTTTCCTACAACTCCTTGTGTTAACAATATTACCCCCTTGCACTGCTCACGATTATATTTAAATTCACAATTTTTTTTCCAGTACTCAGAATATAAATTTCAAAGTCATAAGTCGGCCCAACGTACCAAAGTACGGGATCTAACAATTAAATAGGAAGAAAGATATATTCATTTGTGATATATTATTTTTAAATATTAATATAATATTAACTTTAATCCATTAAGCTGATTGCTTGAATTTTCTTATATAATTGATTACTTTTAATTTATTTTAGCTCCAAATTTCTTTATTTTTGTGTCAAATTAATTCTATAAGTTAATCGCACTATCTAATATAACTCACAAAATTTATGCTCGAAAATGATAAATAAAAGTATTAATTATGAGACAAAGGATGATCGAAAATATTTATTTTTGGCATAATATTGAGAATCGTGATTAAATCGAGAATTTTAATTTTTAACACGTGATGGAGAATGTTGAAGGGAGTAATATCCCAAAATGTATAAAAGAGGGTAAATATAAAATTGTTAATTTGGAGAACTTTGATAATTATTGTACTTATTGAGAGATATTGCTTTTATAATTGTGTCTTGACTTCATACATCCTCGTACCACATGTCATGATATTTTGGGAAGTTATAAATGGTGACTCTTATCATGAGCCCTTGACCACGCTCACTTAGGTGGAAAGGTAGTTGATACATTGTGATTCGTATCATGAGTCCTTGACCATGCTCACTTATGTGGCAAGGTAGTTGATACATTGTGATTTGTATCATGAGTCCTTGACCATGCTCACTTAGATACCAAGGTAGTTAATACGTTGTGATTCGTATTATGAGTCCTTGACCACGCTCACTTAGGTGGAAAGGTAGTTGATACATTGTGATTCATATCATGAGTCCTTGACCATGCTCACTTAGATACCAAGGTAGTTAATACGTTGTGATTCGTATTATGAGTCCTTGACCACGCTCACTTAGGTGGCAAGGTAGTTGATACAGGGAGATTAATATCATGAGTCCTTGACCACGAGTCAGGTGGCAAAGTAGCAGATATATTGAGATTATGTACGATCGATTGTGTGATAGTCTTGATTTCACCTTGCATTGCATCGCATACTGTACCATTGCATTACTTATGGTTATTTTGGATTGACTTAATTAATATTATATGTTTGCTTTATTCACGTTATTTTATACAATTGATGGCATCGATGCCAGACTGATTTTCTGTTGCAGTTGAAAGCATTCCTAAATTATTTCATAGTTTATTTAATTTCTGATTCACAATCGGTAAAACCTGCTGGGTACATATTATGTGTACTCACCCCTACTTCTTTCCTTCCTGCAGATTTTCATCAGGATTACCCACGCGGTAATTGATTACTTGCGTAATCAGGTCAAGCTAGATCTAATGGTGAGACTCAAGGGCTTCGAGTTCCATTAGATTCTATCCTAGTTATGTGGTCTTTATTTCTGTTCGAAGACTGTAATGTACTTATTCATTCATGTATATACTAGATGCTCTCTGCACTCGTGACACCAGATTTTGGGATATGATTTTTATCTATGGAGTTTTTCTGCTTTAAATGTATTTTATCTTTGGGTTTGGAAATTTATTTGGCTCTGTAGTCGTGATCCTATTTTGGGTCGTGATAAGTTTGGTATCAGAGCTCTAAGTTCACAAGTCTCATGAGTTAAAGAGCAAGGTGTCTAGTAGAGTCTCGCAGGTCGGTACGTAGATATCCGTATCTATCTTTGAGAGGCTACAGGATGCTTACTAGGAAAAATTCTCTAGTATTGATTCCTTTTGTGTGATTTGTTCATATTCAAGTTTTGTATTCCTCTAATCCATTCTTTCTATGTAGATGCTGAGGACTAGAGTTAACAATACCGAGAATGAGTCCTTACCTAATGACCCAGCCTTAACCAAAAGGTAAGGTAGGGGCCGAGGCAAAGGTCGTGGCAGAGCTAGAGGTCGAGGTCGGGCTAGGGGAGCAGCACCAGCACGAGGTCAAACCAGAGGTGCCTCACCTAAACCAATTGTTGACCCAATTCATGAGTAGTAGGCTGAGGATCCAGTTTAGCCTCCTGCAACCTCTGAGAATACACTAGTGTTACAGGAGCTATTGATGCGATTGTTGGCAAGGTTGGAAGGTACCTCCTACTACTAGTAATTTTTTAGGTATCGCAACCTCTGCTATACCGTTTAGTCCTTCACAGCTAGCTCAGGGACCTAGTATGGGATTCCAGACCCCGAGTCCATTTTCCATGCCTTCTATTGTACCTCTAAGGTTTTCAGCCCCACCAATTTCTGGTAGTGTTGCTATGTCATTATCTGAGAAAAAGAGTTTTGCAAGATTTATACGATTGGCTCCTCCTAAATTTAATGGTATAACTGGGGATGGGGCATATGCCTTTTTGACATAGTGTCAGGATAGACTGTTCAATTTGGGTATTCTGGAGGCCCATGGGATAGATTATACATCTTAGCAGTTCACAGGCATCGCCAAATAGTGGTGGAGGTCAGTCATGGCCCGAAGGCCTGTTGATGCTCCAGCAATAAGTTGGGAATAGTTTACGAAAATCTTTCCTGAGAGATATATACCCAACAGTCTTCATGATAGGCGTGGGGATGAGTTTGACAAATTTGACCAGGATTCTATAATTGTGTCCTAATATGAAGCACGATTCCACGAGCTATCCTGCTATGCTATGTCTAGTATCCCACAGAATTTGAGCGAATTCACCAATTTGTAAAGGGGTTTGCAAGCCATCTCCAAGAGGCTACTGCATCTTTTGTGTTATTTGGTGGTTCCTTTCAAAGTATTGTTGATCATGCCAGGATGATAGAAGGCATCAGGCATGCAAGACAGGGTGATAGTAAGAGGTCCCGCCATTAGGGTCAGGTTGGAGATCATACACCCAAAGATAGGAATCCTCAAAGACAGGCCACTCAGGGTTACCAGGAAAGACTGATTCATGCGACCATTTCGAGTACAGATAATACTAATAGGCCCAGAGGTTGTTCGTATGTGATGAGTTTGGTCATAATGCCCAGGATTGCCCTAAGCGTCCTCCTGCTTCTTTTTTATTGGGGGCACAGACAACTTGCTCTACATCAGCCCCAGCAACTAGAGGTGCTTACAGAGTGTGAGGGGTGGTACTAGAGGTGCCAGGGGTGGAGCTTGAGGTGGCACTTGTGGTAGGGCACAGGCTAACGGTGAGTGTCGAGTATGTTATGTTGTTCTACGTCAAACTGAGGCACAAACATCTAATGTTGTGATCACAGGTATTGTTCTAGTTTGTCATCATTCAACTTCAGTATTGTTTGACCCTGGGTCTACCTATTCATATGTATCAATTTATTTTGCTACTGATATTGATGGTTTATGTGAGCTTCTCGATGTGCCTATTTGCGTTTTAACCCCAGTAGGTGAATCCTTAGTGGTGTATTAGATATATCAGGATTATGTAATAGTAATCTCAGGAAGGGAGACCCAGGCTAATTTGATTCTCCTAGACATGATAGACTTTGATGTTATTTTGGGAATGTATTGGTTGTCTCTTTGTCATGCAATCCTTGATTGCTTTGCGAAGATTATGACCTTAGCTTATCCTAACTACTTAAGTTAGTTTGGACAGGTACTCCTAGCTCTTATCCTAAGGGGGTGATTTCTTATGTTCATGCCCAACGCATGATAAAACATGGGTGTTTGTCTTATTTGGCTCACGTATGAGATATATCTAAGGAGTTACCTTTTTTAGAGTCCACGAGGGTAGTAAAAGAGTTCACAGATGTGTTTCCTACCGACTTGCCTGGTGTTCCCCCAGAATGTGATATCGACTTTGCTATTGATGTGGAATTGGGCACCAAGCCCATTTCTATTTCCCCTTACCAGATGGCTCCTGCAGAGTTAAAGGAATTGAAGAAGCAATTAGAAATTTGTTAAAGAAAGCGTTCATTCGACCTAGTATGTCGCCTTGGGGTGCGCCAGTGTTGTTTGTAACAAAGAAAGATGGTACTATGAGAATGTGTATTAATTACCGTCAATTGAACAAGGTGACCATCAAGAATAAGTACCCCCTTCCACGTATTGATGATCTGTTTGACCAGCTACAGGTGCTTCAGTATTCTCTAAGGTTGATTTAAGGTCGGGGTATCATCAATTGAGGGTTCGGGAGTCAGATATCCCAAAGACTACTTTTAGGACTCGGTATGGCACTATGAGTTTGTAGTTATGTCATTTGGGTTGACTAACGCCCCCGCACCTTTTATGGAATTGATGAATTGAGTGTTTAAACCCTATTTGGATTCATTTGTGATTGTGTTCATCGATGACATCCTAGTATACTCTAAGAGTGAGACAAACCATGATCGTCACTTGTGAACTGTGCTCCAAAGGTTGCGTGAAGAGAAACTTTATGTAAAGTTCTCTAAGTGCGAGTTTTGGCTTGAGTTTGTAGCTTTCCTAGGTCATGTGGTGACTAAGGATAGCATTATGGTTGACCCAGCCAAAATTACAGCGGTTCGTTATTAGACAAGACCCACTTCAGTAACTAAAATTCATAGCTTTCTTGGACTAACAAGCTATTACCGTCGATTTGTTCAAGTGTTCTCCTCTATCGCAGCCCCTATGACCAGGCTTACTTAGAAGGATATAACATTTTTATGGATTGATGAGTGCGAGGCAAGCTTTCAAAAGCTTAAAGAGATATTGACATTAACTCCTATCCTAGCCTTACCTAAAGAGGGCGTGCCCTTCGTCATTTATTATAATACTTCTAGTATAGGCCTAGGTGGAGTGTTGATGAAAAAGGGAAGGGTTATAGCCTATACTTCATGACAATTGAAGATTCATGAGAGAAACTACCCTACCCATGACCTTGAGTTGGCTGCAGTAGTATTTGCGTTGAAATTATGGCGGCACTACATTTATGGGGTACATTGCGAGATCTACACTAACCATAGTAGCCTTAAATATATTTTCTCTCAGCCTAATATGAACATCAGATAGCGTAGGTGGTTGAAGTTGCTAAAAGACTATGATATCTCTATCATTTATCACCCTGGCAAGGCTAATGTAGTAGCTGACGCTTTCAGCCAAAAGGCTTCTAGCATGGGTAGTTTGGCATTTCTTAGGGTAGAGGAGAGGCCTTTAGCTTTGGAGGTTCAGTCTTTGGCTAGACAGCTGGTCAGACTTAACATCTCCCCATCTCATAGTGTGGTGGCCTTCATTGAGGCTAAGTCTACATTGATGGACCAGATTCGCGCTCACCAGTTTGATGATGATAAATTATGTGTGTTTCAGGACAAAGTGTTAAGAGTGAAGCTAAGTCAGCTTCTCTTGATTCCGAGGGAGTGTTAAGGATTAATGGGCGCATTTGCATGCCTAAGGTAGGTGATTGGGTTCGCTTGATGTTGGAAAAAGCTCATTGTGCTAATGGGTGTGGCAAAAATGTTTCATGACCTAAAGCAACATTATTGGTGGTGTGGGATGAAAAAGGACATTGTAGAGTTTGTGTCTAAGTGTCTGAATTGCCAATAGGTTAAGGCTGAGCATCAAAAACCATGAGGACCGATATAGAGGATGCCTATACCTGAGTGGAAGTGGGAGCATATTACTGTGGACTTTATGACTGGATTACCCTTAACATTAGGTAAGTTTCACTCAGTTTGGGTGATTGTAGACAGGTTGACCTAATCAGCTTGCTTCATTCCGGTGAAGACTAGCCACAGTGCGGAAAAACTAGCTAAAATCTATATACGTGAGATTGTTAGATTACATGGGGTGCCAATCTCTATTGTATCCGATCGAGGCTCGGTGTTCAACTCTCACTTTTGGAAGACGTTGCAACATGGTTTTGGTACACGATTAGACATGATCTCAGCTTTTCATACAAACTGATGGCCAGTCCGAGCAGACTATTCAGGTGTTGGAGGACATGCTTAGGGCTTATGTGATTGATTTTCGTGCTCGATGGGATTAACACTTGCCCTTAGCGGAGTTTGGTTATCATAACAGTTATCACTCCAGAATTCAGATGACACTATTTGAGGCATTGTACGGGCGTAGATGTCGATCACCTATTGGATAATTTGACTCAGTCGTCGTTGATGCATTAGGCACTGATCTGCTTAGAGATGTTATGGAATAGGTATGCCTGATTCAGAGTCGATAATTAGCAGCCCAGAGTCGGCAAAAGAGCTTTGCTGACAAAAGAGTTCGTCCTTTGGAATTTATGGTAGGCGATCATGTGTGGTTGAAGGTTTCACCCATGAAAGGTGTGATGAGGTTCGAAAGAAAAGGTAAGTTTAGCCCGAGGTTCATGGCCCGTTTGAGATTCTGAGAAGAGTAGGAGAGGTGGCTTATGAGTTGGCATTGCCACCTAGATTGTCAGCTGTCCATCCAGTATTCCATGTCTCTGTGCTTCGAAAATACATACCGAATAAATCCCATGTTATTTCTTATGATGACATAGAGATGTGTCCAAATTTAACATATGACGAGGAGCCAATAGCCACACTAGATAGACAAGTTCGTAACTCAGGACTAAGGAAATTGCTTCAATTAAGGTTCAGTGGTGACATCGGCCTACGGAGGAGGCAACTTGGGAGATAGAGTTCGATATTCGCATCGAATATCCTTATTTTTTTTAAAACTTCAGGTATTTCTTTTACCCTATGTTCGAGGATGAACATAACTTTTAGTGGTGGATAATGTAATGGTCTAATCGGAGGTGGCAACCAAAATTATTTTTGGCACCACATCTTGTCTCAATTATACATAGGTCACCTGTTCACTTAAAAAAGAAAGATAAAAAGATATAGGCACTACCAATTATTTTGTCTCCAATTACGATTGTTTGTTTTCTAATTATGAGGCACCATTCTTTCTCCCCTTTAAATAATTGGTTTCGTATGAAGACTACAAGCAGAAAGAAAAATAAAATTGAGAAGAGTAGGCAGAGGAGAATTTTTGTAACCAGTGACTATATAAGTACCAATTGTGTGATTTCGGCATTGAGGTAGGTCTGCATATCCTTCTTTAAGATTGAGATTGAGTTATTGAATATTCGTATGTTATAAATTTTAGGAACTGGAATTGTAACATGTATTGAAAATTTTCATATAATATCGGTGTGAAAAACTTTTATTATATGTATGCGGTTATTTTAAAAGCATGAAAATCCTAATTAAGATGAGTAAAATAAAGCAATCGAAATCTTAGAAAAAGAAAATATTATTTTCTTACCATTATCCTAAACATTAGTCATAAATCCTTGACTGTGGCAAAAGAGATAAAACTAACCATTTCAGCTAATTATACGAGAAGGTAGGGAACCTTTGTATAGCAGTATAGTCTTGAGAAAAATAAACTCAACTTAACTTAGAGAAAGGAGCAATAAAAGGAGAAAAATAGTGAAAGTGAAAGGAAGCAGTGAGATGATAACATGTATATATAAACTTAAAGAAACCACGTATAAGGCCAAAGGAAGTTTGTGTGAAAAAGTTTTGTGGTCCTCTGTGAGAGCATTTTTCATTCTTATATTCTCTACTTTATCTTATATAGAGTATATTAATAAAATAAGTTAGGCTAAATAGTAGTCATGTGAGTGCACATTTCTCAAGCAATTAAAAAAACTAATGCAAAGAGAAAAATAGTCAGGAATCTGCAAAAGTAAGAAAATTTTATATATTATAGTTAAAGTAGCCTTGGTAATCTAATTAATAAAAATAATAATATAATGTAATAGCAACACCTCAAATTATTTAACCAAAATATTTATATATTGAATTATTGATTCCGACAAGCCAATAGAATAAGATATTGCCGTGTTTGTCTGCCACAGGTTAGTAATTTAATTTTAACATTCAATTGAATAGGAAGAAAGCTATATTCGTTCGTCATATATTATTTTTAAATATTAATATAATATTAACTTTAATCCATTAAGATACCTGCTTGAATTTTCTTCTATAATTGATTACTTTTAATTCATTTTAGCTCTAAATCTCTTTATTTTCGTGTCAAATTAATTCTATAAGTTAATCGCACTATCTAGTACAACTCACAAAATTTATGCTTGAAAATGATAAATAAAAGTATTAATTATGAGACAAAGGATGATCGAAAATATGTATTTTTGGCATAATATTGAGAATCTTGATTAAATGAAGAAATTATAAATTTAAACATGTGACAGAGAATGTTGAAGGGTGCAATATCCCAAAATATATAAAAGAGGGTGAATATAAAATTGCTAATTTGGAGAAGTTTGATAATTATTGTACTTATTGAGAGAAATATTGCTTTTATAATTGTGCCTTGACTTCATGCATCCTCATACCACACGTCATGATATTTTGGAAAGTTGTAAATGGTGTCTCATATCAGGAGTCCTTGACTACGCTCACTTAGGTGGCAAGGTAGTTGATATATTGTGATTCGTATCATGAGTCCTTGACCACGCTCACTTAGGTGGCAAGGTAGTTGATACGTTGTGATCATTTTATGAGTCCTTGACCACGCTCACTTAGGTGGCAAGGTAGTTGATACATTGTGATTTGTATCATGAGTCCTTGACCATGCTTACTTAGGTGGCAAGGTAGTTGATACAGGGAGATTAATATCATGAGTCCTTGACTACGAGTCAGGTGGCAAGGTAGTTGATATACTGAGATTATATACGACCGGTTATGCGACAGTCTTGATTTCACCTTGCATTGCATCGCATACCATACCATTGCATTACTTATGATTATTTTGGATTGACTTAGATAATATGATATGCTTGCATTATTCAGGTTGTTTTATACAATTGACGATACCGACGCCAGACTGATTTTCTGTTGCAGGTAAAAGTCTTCCTAAATTATTTCATAGTTTATTCAATTTCTTATTCATGGTCGGTAAAACCTGCTAGGTACATATTATGTATACTCACCCCTACTTCTTTCTTCCCCACAGATTCTCGTCAGGATTACCCACACGGTATTGATTGCTCGCGTAATCAGGTCATGCTAGATCTAATGGTGAGACTCAAGGGCTTCGAGTTACATTAGATTCTATCCTAGTCGTGTGGTCTTTATTTCTATTTGAAGACTGTAATGTACTTATTCATTTGTGTATGTACTAGATGCTCTCTGTACCATGACACCAAGTTTTGGGTTATGATTTATATTTATGGAGTTTTTTCGCTTTAAATTTATTTTATCTTTGGGTTTAGAAATTTATTTTGCTCCGTAGTCGTGATCCTATTTTGGGTCATGACAAAAGCTTTGCCCGTTTCAAGATATTTAAAACAAGTAAAAGAGTTAGAGTTTCATTTTGTTAAAATGTCTAACATTTCAAAAGTTGAATTTACTATTCTTAACATTTCTAGAACAAATTATGCATCATGGGCACTTGATCCTGAACTCCATTTAGAATCAATGGGTCTCGCAGAAATCATTAAAAATGATAATAAAGCATCTAATCAGAACCGTGCCAAAGCATTAATTTTTCTCTGCCACCATCTTGACGAGGGGTTAAAATTATAGTATCTGACAATCAAAGATCTCTTAAAATTGTGGAAGAATCTTAAAGAAAGATACGACCACCTGAAGTTGGTCGTTCTTCCACAAGCACGTCATGATTGGTTGAATCTAAGGTTATTAGATTTAAAAAATATGACAGAATATAATTTAATATTGTTTAGAATTATATCACAGCTGAATTTGTGTAGAAGAAATAACTGAAGATGACAAGCTTGAAAAGACATACTTAATAATGAAATATTGAATCTAGGTGTGTAAAATAATAAACTTTACTTCTTGGGGAGTTTCTCTAACCGACAACCATCACTATGAGCTTTGTGATGATACAACATCTTGCCCACACTTTCAGAGTCATCCCGTACTTTGCCCCCCGCGCTAATATGCTTCTGCAATAACAATATTGCGGTATGAGATTTACTCAATATACTGATTTGCTTTTCCACTTTCTTATTACTGAAAGACACAATGATTTAATAATGCATAATCATAATAGTTGGTCTGTTAGTACTTCGCCACTCCTCAAAATGAATCAGGTGAACTATAACCGATAAGAAAGAAATCATGGCCCCAGTCATGATCGTGGTCGTGGATGTGACCGTGGTTAAAGAAGAGATTATAATGGTTGTCTCTCACCAAGGTACGACCAGCAATTCAGAAAGAAGGAAGAAAGGCCAAAAATATTTCCAAGAAAAGATTCAGAAAGTGTATGTCATAGATGTGGAGGAAAGGGGCACTGGTCAAGGACATGCCGGTTATCTAAGCGTCTTCTCCAGGTATATCAGGCATCATTAAAAAAAGTCAAAAATCCAGAGACAAACTTTTCTTCTGAAGATAATATAGAACTTATGCATCATAATGTGGCGGACTGCTTAAATTTTTCGGAAGAAAATTTAAACGTTTATGCAAATATGAACAATGATAAGCCTGATAATGTTTAAAATAATTTCCTTTTTCTGTGTGTGTATTTATATTTTTACTATCCATGAAAATGGAATAAAATCATGTTTTTCTTAGTATTATATTTTATTTATGCAAGACTATTAATTAATACGAATATAAATATTTTATTACTTTTCCTTTATATTCTATCAAATAATAGCCAACTTTCACAATGATAATAATATGGCAAGTGATGTGGTGACGCACTAATAAAAGTATAACCATTTTGATTAACTATAATTAACAACCAACTTCTCTAAGATTGCTTATATTAATTACTTTTCTCATTGAAGAATGAATACACAACAAATTTTATTTGGATTAATAATCAATCGCAAAGATATTTGTGTAATTGACAGTGGAACAACTCATGCAATTTTTAAGGATGAAAAATATTTTTCTACTTTATTTAGAAGAATAGAAAATGTCACTATAATATCTAATGATGGAAAAATGATTGAGGGCTCCGGAAGAGCTACTATATTTCTGCCTAAAGGGACAAAAACTTGTTATAGAAGATGCATTATTTCTTCTAAATCCCCAAGAAATTTGCAAAGTTTTTGTCACGCCCCGAGCCTACACCCTGGACTTGGCCAGCACTCGAAAATCATTTCTGGCCCCAAGCGAACCACTTGGCCTGGCTAACTTACTCAGCGGTAGACAATAATGCTGTAATGAACTAGAATGGACTCAAATTTCATGAACTTAAAGAATACAACGACAAAGTATACAACGTAACTTAAGAGCTTTCAAATAAATAACTTGAAACAGTGTCTTGCTAGTCTATAAAGCCTCTAAAGTATTGACTCTGAAATAAGGCACTAAAGAAGACTCATAAGTACCTCAACAAAATTAAATACAATAAATGGAAACTCTTGAGTTCCTCTGGATGCTAAGAGATCTCACTGACCGCTAATGGGGACTGTCTTACTGATCAGCTGCTATCATAGATACCTGCAGCTACATCATGATACGATGCAGTACCAAAGGCGTCAGTATGTGAAATGTATTATATGTAAGATAGCCAAAATGTAATAAAGGTAGAATACTTACTTTAAAACCGCTCCTGGAGATAGCTTAACTATCAAAAGATGTCATGCATATGAAAGATACATATATATTCTTAAACTTGCCAGAGGTACAACTCAACATAAGACAAACATTTACATTAACACTTTAACGAAGATAGCCAAATATATATAAAACATGGTACTCAAAACTTAGTTCTATGCTTAGCTCAACTTCATTAAATATGCAACATAAGTAAAGAGAATATTTTAATAATGAAATATTGAATCTAGGTGTGTAAAATAATAAACTTTACTTCTTGGGGAGTTTCTCTAACCGACAACCATCACTATGAGCTTTGTGATGATACAACATCTTGCCCACACTTTCAGAGTCATCCCGTACTTTGCCAGGGTAGGAACGAAGAACTAGGGGAGTGGATCCATCCCAAAACTGTGCCATCTTAGTGGCTAATGAGAAAGGTATTATAGTACAATCCTATCCTATGCTGGCTACATACTTTATGAGTTTGAGTAATTTATTCTACTCTCAACATATTGATGCTCAATACTACTCCCAAAATACTTTATATAGCTCAAACTTAAAATGATCATGAATTCTTGAAATTTGGCTTTCTTAGGGACTTAGCCCAGCTTACTACTTAGCTTTCTCAACTGAAATCTTTAACTTTACTGAAACTAGTATCTTTCATATACTTTCAAACATACTATATTTCTCAACTAAAGTACTAAGAAACTTTCAAGAAAATCATTCTCTAATATATAATGTACTCAGCTAAAATGCAAGAATGATTTAAGAAAGGAATTCCTTAACTTGTCTTGAACTATAAGTTTTATGGGTGTTCATGAAACTTATGTGAATTTACAGAAAATCATTTATAACTTTAAAATCTAGGAGTCAATACTTTAATAACAATTAAAGAATCAAGATTCATCATTTTTAAATCAAGAATCTATGTATACGTAAAGAAATTTACTAAACTTTGAAAGATTTTCATGAAAGTAATCTAAACCAAGACTTGAGACTTCTGGGATGAAAACTAGGTTATACTTTCTAAAATATTCTAAAAATAATAATTTTAGAGTGACCTTACATGCCTTGGAAAAGAATCCTTAAAGAATGGGAAAGAATTTTTGAGCATTACTACGAATCTTGATCTTTCTTACACTTGAGTTCTTCAGAGGGTTTTCTGAAGAATGAAGGTATAAAATAGGCGTTTAAGGCTTAAATACAACTTCAAACTGATTAGTTTAGGATTAAGGAGTGTGGAAATGGTCGAAACTACCCTTCCTAAATAAAAGAAAAATTTTGGCTTGTTTTTGTACTGGTGCGCGTCGCGCACCAGTGTGGAAATCCAAATTTTCACAAATGCTCAATTTACATCAAAATTTCAGAAAAACACAAACTGTGATTTCGTGTCCTTTCCATGTCGCGAAAGGGGCGTGGAAAGCCCACTGTTTTGACTTTCTTTGAAAAAAATAAATTCATATTTTTTCACATTAAAATCGATTCGAGAATATTTTTTGACTCAATTTATCGGATTTACAAATAGAGTATGGGAAGACAAGTTACACGCAAGGTCAATTCTAGGAGTATTTTTGTCTTTTCATCGGGTATTATAATATCTCTCCCTTGGGATCATTCGTCCTCAAATGATGAGGATGCTACAAAAATAGGGCACGAATAACTCAAGATTCATGGTGATACTCAATAACGCAAACTTTTAACTCCTCATCGGTCTTAATAGTCTGTATTCGGACTCAGGAATATACACCTCAAAACTTAATTATGCAAATACTCCAAATCATGGGTGAATAATAACTCAAGAGTGGAAAACTCAACCCCACCAACTTGATTGTATAGCTCTTACTCAATTTCTATCTTACCACCTCCTTCTATTCCATTCAGGCATACTTCTAAGTCTCAAGGTGCTATTCACGAGATAATCATATTCATAAAAAGTCAATCCTCAATACTCATTCTCTAAACTCCCATGGAGCTTTCATTAAAAATCACTAGTCCTCCTTACTACTATGCTCTTTTCCTCGAGTTCTACCCTTCACTAACCAAAGCTTACAACTCTCAACATCACCTAAATCTATTTCACACTACCATCATCTTCAAGTCTAACTCAAGGTCATAAAGTGCTACCTGCAAGATGATCATACTTATGCTAATCTAACTCATAAGGACTATGTGTTGCACCTAGAGGCTTGCTTATAAAGATTACCATCCCCACACATCTATTCCTCACTTAATGATGATTACCCTTCGAGCTTATCCTCCTAATCACTTCATAGATTCTCAGAGTTCGATATTACTTAGAAGCCTTCAAACTTATGTTAGCACCTCTACACCCACGATCTCATTAACTCCTATTAGAAGGCATGCCAATCTACCTTTGCCTGACTATTACATACTACTAGGTCTCATCTCTATCTGTAACCTTAAATGGAATAAGCATACTGTAATCGTCACCCATTCCCTTTCATCTAACGCAGCTCATCAACTATCATCATCATTATCAATACCAAGAACCTGTCATGACCAAGACCTAGGACCTAGATGTGGCATGGCATATAGGAACCCGAGAGTCCCCAAACAAGCCTCAAGATACCAAATGCTTCATCGGTTCAGAAGCATAGTTAGCAATTAACACAAAATTCTAAGGGACGAAAAAGTATGACTCACACTATGGGGGCTATTCAGGTCTTGGGATCTTTCCATCAGCATGAGAACAAGTCACATATTGGTACTTAAAGATAACCATATACATAACTTAGAATTAACTATAACATGTCTTAGGATCTTTCCATCACATGAGAGCAAGTCATATACCGGTACTTAAAGATAACCACATACACAACATACACTTAACCGTAACACATAACATATAGCATGAAGAGGTTTACAAGGTGTCCAACAATGCCTCTACATAGATAGGTTGGGGGCCAAGACATACCCCGAGCTCACCCTCAATACATAAGGGGAAGTAAGTAACATAAGTAGATAGATGGTGGTGCGTCCTTAAAAGACAGGACTCACCACTACAAGTAAATCCGAAATCCGAGCTAAACATCGAGCGGTAGATAGTCAAAGTCCTCTATCCCTACATGGTAAAATTATGTAGGCAAGAGTATGCATTAGTACATTTGAATGTACTAAGTATGCAGGGTGTGATGCATATATATATATATATATATATATATATTAGGGATGTGACCTCAACCGACATAAATAAGACCAAGCGACTATTACTTGGATTCCCGATGAAATCCCCTCATCGGTAAAGAGGTGATCTACTTGCCAATGGTAGACCATACTTCACCTTACAGGATAACTCCCTCTTCCTATGAAGTAACCTTCCTTATGGGACAACTCTCTCTTCGGATAAGATTTTTACAATATCAGTCTTAGAGTTACAAATCAACTGTAATGAGGTATGATCAGATCCCTGTCTAATCAGGTGATGCACTCTGATGCTGGAAATAATTCTTGATCGACATTATTTTACGGGACAACTCCCTTTTTGGATCGAAAACCTATGCTAGGCACATAGTTCAAGGAAAGGGAGAGGGCCCTTGGGGATAGTCCTAACGCGCCCAATCCATCGGTGCTAAGTTGTCATCCCACAATAATAGATATACGTATACATATATATATATATATATATCTATATATATATATATATATATATATATACTTTCAAAT